>JANVCC010000065.1:918690-938038 GCA_025345505.1 Todiramphus chloris collaris | reverse complement strand
GGGGGGGGGGGGGGGGGAAGAGTTTCCTCCCCTCCCTCCGCTCCCCTCTCCCTTTTCTCTCTCTCCTCTCTCTCTCTTAATTTTTTTTAATGCAATTTCTCCAACTCCACCTTTGTTGTGCTGGGCGTCATTCCCCGCAGCCAATCCCGGCCGGGCAGCTGCCTGCAAATTACCGGCCATCCCGAGCTGCCTGCAAATTACGGGCTATCCCAGGCTGCCTGCACGCTACCGGCCACCCCCGGCCTGCCTGCGCGCTCCCGGCCGCCCTGCGCTCTACCCGGGGCCGCCCCGGCTGCTCCAGGCCGCCCGCGCCTTCCCGGCTGCCCGTGCGCTCCGGGCGAGCCCCGGCCATCTGCGCCTCGCCGGCTGCCTGCGCGCTACGGGCGAGCTCCGGCCATTTGCGTGCTGCTGCCTGCGCGCTCCGGGCGAGCTCCGGCTGCCTGCGCGCTGCTACCGGCGAGCTCCGGCCATTTGCGTGCTGCTGGCCGCTCGCTACCGGCGAGCTCCGGTCTGTCTGCATGCAGCCGCTGCACGGTTACCGGCGAGCTTCGGCCATCTGCACGCCACCGACGCGCTACCGGCGAGCTCCGGCCACCGACGCGCTGCGGGCAGCTCCGGCTGGCACCTGCCGCGAGGTGCCGGGGACCCCGCACACGGGTGCAGGATGAGACCCGGGAACGGCAGGGTCTGGCTGCGGGCGGCTCCCTGTCCGGCTGCCCCGGAACGAGCGAACTCCGGGGGATTTTCTCCCCTGAATTTATCCAGAAATGAAAAAGAAATAAAAACCCCCTCAATATGGGTGCTGTGTCCCCCCCAGACGAGGGATGTGGAGGTGCTGGGGCAAAGCCCGGCTGTGCAACGGGGTTATTTGGGCCTCCTTCCCAAGCAAGGGATCAGCCAGACGGACGGACGGACAGACAGACGGACAGACAGACAGACAGACAGCCCCTCCGCCACGTCCCACGGTCCTGCCTCCCAACCGACGCGCCCGCCGAGGTGTGCCAAGCTGCACCAGCCGGCTGCGGCGCCGAGCAGTTAATCCCTCCCGGGAAAGCATTAAAAAAGATAAAAATATTTTAAAAAATTATATATATATATTTATCCTGCCTGGAAAGGCCCTCGGCTGAGCTGGTTTTCCTGGTCTAAACTGGGTGAAATGTCACCGTTTTGCAAGAGGGAAAAAATGCAAAAGGAAAAAAAACCCAAAAACAAAACAAGGCATATTTAGACACAATCGAGCCAAGCATGTGAAAAATCAACATTTTTCATTTCTAACTTTTTTTTTTTTTTTTAACAAAAAATCCACGGACAAACTGCAGCCCCGTGGCAGCCGGGGTCACCCCCCCCCCACATTGGGTGGGTGGCTATTGGCACCCAGAAGGACCTCGGGAACCCTGGGACTGAGCCAGAACCCCCACGGCAGCTGAGCCAGAAACAGGGACTCCCCAAATACACACCCCAAACCCTGCCCCCTTTGCACTGTGCCCTCCCCAGGACTTGCTTCTTACCCCAGGAATTTTTTTTAATTCTCATGATTTGTATAGATGAGGTTTGGGGGTTTTTTTTTGGTAAATACAGGTGCAGCAAAGACAGGACAACTGCAGCCTTTTTGGAGCTTTTGTTTTCATTTTCACTTTTTCAGGGCCTAAAGAGTAAGGGAAAGCATTGCCTTGCACCCCCCCAGCACCCTGCACCCCCCCAGCACCGAGGCTCTCCTCTCCCAGGGGTGACACTGTGACATGACCCAGCTCTCTGCTCCCCCATCCTCATTAGAAAGCTGCTACTTTTTAGTCCCATTAACTAGAGGTTTATTTCTTCCCTTGCAATTCACCCCCTGCTGCGGGTTCTCCACCTCAAGTCACCCCCCCCAAACACATTTTGCTGGGCTAAGTCAAGCTCAAATAAAAGCTTGACCTAATTCCCAGCCCACCCCCCTAACCCGGGCTGGATCCTGTGGCCGTGACCTCGCCGACATCTCCTGGATCATTGAAAGCTCTTCCAGGGAGGGAAGCGAGAAGGACAGGGTGTGGGCAGCTGCCTTCCGCCATGCCCAGCTCCCGGAGGCAGGGATGGCAGCAGCGGGTCCGGCTGGTGGCAGTGCCGTGCAGAGCTCTCCCGGTGGCACCCGGCGTGGCTGGCCCACGTGAGGCTGGCAGAAGGACAGGCAGCTGCTGGAGCTGCAGGCCTTGGGCTGAAGAACACTGGCCACATATTTCCATCCCTAGAAAACCAGGGTTAGCAGCTGCAGCAGGCTTGGGAAAAGCTGGAGATGGCCACTGGATTTACCCCAGCCCATGGGGTGACAGCCAGGAGCAGTCACAGCACCAACCCTCACGGCTGCCCTGGAGAAAGGCTGGGGGCAAGCGCACACGTCCCTTCCCATGGCCCTTTTCACAGAGCTGGGCCACGGGCGGTGGCTTCCATGAGGGCAGCAGCCCTGCTGATTGCTCTTGCTAATGAGATTACAGGTAATTGGGGTCAGTGTAGTGCCAGCGTGGGCTGGAGGGGGGGGGGGCTGGGGTCTGCTCTGTCGTGTGTCACAACAGCCCTGGGCAGGCGGCTCAGAGTGTGTGTGTCCTCCCCTGGCATGGGCACAGCCATGGGCACCTGGCAGCAATAGGGCAGCACCCTGGGGTGTAGTGTCCGGTGAGGGGGGCTGAGCATCCCGGGATGGCTGCAGTGAGCATCCCGCAATGCTATCATGCAGGGAGCATCCCAGCATGGCCATCAGGAGCATCCTGGGATGGCAGCAACAACCAGGCTTGGATGGTTGTGGGGAGAGTCCCAGGGTGACCATTGGGGGCATCCCAAGGTGACCACTGGGGACATCCCACAATGGCTGCACTGAGCATCCTGGAATGACCATGAGGAGCATCCCTGGAAGGCTGTGGGGACCAGCCCAGGGTGACCATTGGGAGTATCCCAACATGGCTGCAGTGAGCATCCTGGGATGCTGGGATGCAGCAAGCATCCCGGGATGGCTGCTGGGAGCATCCTGGGATGGTCACAGGGAGCACCCCAGGATGCTGGGATGCAATGAGCACCGTGGGACACCATGGAAAGGATCTTGGTGCAGCCACGCTGAGCATCCCAGGACGCTGGAGATGGACATCTCCAAAGGATGCTGCTACTCTTTCGGCAGGAACGGGGGGAAAAATTAAATAAGATGACCCCCCAGCAAATACCCAACCAGCAAGAAAACCTCATTTCCTTTCAGATTTTATTAATTTCTTTATTAAAGCCTGATACAAAGATGGGTAGAAGGGAAGGAAAAAAAACCCCAAAGCTTGCAGCGTTGTTTATTTTGGACACAGAATTAATAAAAACAAAACCAACCCAAACACGAGGCAGCACAGCCCCAGGCACGGTTGCCCCCCGCTCCCCTCCCCCAACCCCTCTAGTCCCGAATTTAGGATCCCCTCCCTGCTCCAATTTCTGCAAAAAGGAGCCAATTTGCAGCCTGGATCCACCCCTTGGGTCTGGCTGGGGCAGGACCAGGCCTGGCAGGTGCAGGAGGATGCTCGGCCAGTTTGGGAGCAATCCCGGCGGAAAAGGGGCAAGAGGCAGTCAGCCAAGCAAGGGGAAAAAATCAAGGAAAAACTACACGGATTTAACTGAAATACTAAAAAAATATAAAGAGTTGTATCACTAAGACTAATTGGCAGCTCAACGGCGCTGCCAGGCTGGTCCGTAGAGTTTAGGCCCTGACCAGGATCCTTTAAAATAAGCTCTTTTTTTCCTAGAAACTTGTCAAATGTATAAAATGTCTCTCTAGTATATACACACACGCGCGCACACACGGCCCCGCGGGCGGGAGCACAATCAGCCTCTGGAAAATAAATTACAAACTCCCCCAGTCCCCAGCATCAAACGTACAGATCACTTCTGGCACCTGCTGTCTGGTGCTGGTTGGTTGGTTGGTTGGTTGTTTCCCTCATTTTTTTTTCTTTTTTAAGGTGCTTTTTCAGCCTTTTTTGGAGGGGGGGGATTTTTGTTTGAGTGAATCTACCTGCGGAAGTGCAATTTTTCAAGTGTTTTTAACACGACTGGTGGTTTCAACGTGATTATCTTCATTGTAAATATACCAACCCTGGGCTGGACTAGATACATCCGGACCCCAGGAGATGCTGGGAGCAGCTGGGATGCTCTCGGTGGAGAAAACAATGGAGATGGAGGAAAAGGGCTCTGTGGGGTGAAGGGTCTGTCCCAGCTCACCCTCATTAGCACAGAAAGTTCATCTGGGGAAGAGAGGCCGGGCAGGGGGGGAGGCAGCTGGGCTGGGAGCAGTGGGGGGGACACCCCATCCCCATCCCCACCCCATCGCCCCGTCCCTGCTTTCCACCTCCCTCCGGGCTTGGGGGTCACCCTCTGGCTCGGTGCCCAAGGTGGCCTTGGGGACAGGACAGTGGCATGGGACATGGGCCATCCCAGCCCGGGCAGCATCTTCCCCAGTAGGTAGCAAAGTGTGGGTGAAATCACACCATCCAAAATATATATATATGTATATGTATATATATATAAAAAAAAAATAATTAAAAAAAAAAAAGGGGAAAAAATAAAAAGTCTCCATTCACGGGTGCACAGGAGGGGACGGGGCTCTGGACCTGTGTGCCCAGGTTGTCCTCTGTCACCCAGCATCCCCAGGATGGCAGCAGTGGAATGATAAGCATGGGCGGAGGGGGCCATCCAGGGGGGCAGGGGGTGGCAGGGAGCCCTTAGCTGGGCATCTGCACCTCGTTGTACACATCCGTGCCCTCTGCCTCTTCGAAGGTCACCACGGCGTCATCTGCGTCCAGCTGCAGGGAGGGCACGGGGTGTGAGGTGGGATGGGGATACGGAGGGGGACGGGGTGGGGGTGTGGAAAAAGGGCAGGGAGGTGGCTGGGGACAGGGCCAAGGATGGAGACAGGGATGGGGATGTCAGCAGGGATGGGGACAGGGAAGGGACGGGGATAATGAAGGGGACAGGGGCAGGGACAGGGATGGGAGCAGGGACAGAGGATGGGGATGGGAACAAGAATGGGGATGAGGATTGGGCAAGGGACAGGAATGAGGATGAGGACAGGGATGAGAAGAGGGGCAGTGACGGGAGCAGGGACAGAAGATGAGGATGGGAAGAAGGATGGGGACAGGGACAGCACCATGGTGGCTCGCAGCCGGTGCCGGGGCTACGTACACATTTGAGCTCGATCTCACGGAAGATCTTGGGCAGCAGGAAGCGCCGCACGGGCACGGTGAGGATGAGGACGAAGGGCAGCGCTAGCGAGGCCGGGGTGGATTTCACCACCCACAGCAGCACGAGGATGACGATCTGGGTGAAGGTGAAGAGGTGCATCCGCCAAGTCTTCACCTGCAGGATGAGGAGCCCAGTAGGGTCAGGGCGGTGGGTCCATAACACTGCACCCTTCCCGAGGTGCTGGTGGGGGCAGGACCAACGGCCCAACGAGCCCGGCAAAGGTCAGCACCGAAGGCGGAGGCTCTTTGAGGAGCTCCAAGCAATTGCAGGCAGCACTGCGGGGTGCCACAGCCCAGGACACCCCCAAGCCCATGGCCACCAGGCCAAGTGACACAAGGCTCACTCACCCGGGTGACGTAGGGCTCTGTGGGGTGGTACTTGGGTGGCATCAGCAAGAGCAGGATGCGATCAAAGAGTTGGATGCCGAAGAGGGAGGTGACGCCCATGTAGAGGAAGATGCCGAAGAGCACGGCCAGCGGGATGTACTTCAGGATGGGCTCCATGAGGATGGAGACGCCTGCGGTGGGGAAGGAGAGGTCAGGGAGAGCCTCCAAGGGCACCCAGCCCTCATTGCCTGGGGTGGGGGGGGCACCTCCCCAGCTCACCGATGAGCACGGCCACCAAGAAGCCGCTGATGCGCTGTTCCTTGACCTCCAAGATCTGGGACTTCTCGCCGGGAGCAGAGGTCTTGCTCATGACGGTGAGGGCGTTGGCGTGGGTGATGGTGCGGACGGTGGTGGCACTGAGCCAGGGCATGCCGAAGAGGGCAGCCAGCCCCCCCATGGCCACGATCAGCAGCAGGTCCAGGTGGAAACCGGTGCCTTTCACCAGCTTCCTCTCGGGCTTGCTGACGATGAGGCTGCCAAGGACAGAGGAGGAAGAATCAGTGGTGGGAGGTCCCCTTCCATCCCTGTCCTGCCAGGCACCCTGCAGCCCTCCCCTCCCTCCCCGTGCCCTTTCCGCTCCTCACGTGGTGATCTGCGTCTCGAGGAAGATGAGGATGAAGACCAGGAGGGCGGGCACCACGGAGGCAAACATCATCCAGATGGGGAAGTCGTGGTTGCTCCCCATGGGGTTGATAAACCAGCCGCGGGCGGACGAGTTGGTGACCTCCAGCCCTTTGGGGACATTCAGTTTCTGGAGGGGAGAAGAAATGAGGGAGGGAGGGGATGAGGGTGAGCACCTGGCTCCACGTCCCCTTGTTGGGGACACTCGTCCCCCCCAGCCCTGCCCTCCCCCTGCTCCCTGACCTGAGTGTACGTGTCCTTGATGAAGAAGTCGGCCAGAGCCATGATGAAGATGGAGATGGGCACCCCGAAGTCCCCGATCAAGCGCCGGGCCTGTGGGGACACCATGGCCACGTTAAACATGCCTGTGTCCCCCCCCGGACGCAGAGCCCCCCACCCCCAGGTCCCCACCAGCAGCGAGCTCTGGCAAAGACCTCTGCCAGAGCATGCAACGAGTTTGCGCAGCCTCAGCCAGCTCCTTTCCAGAACCTGCACCCACCGAGCGCCCAGTTTGCCCCCAGCGCTGCCACCGGGTCCAGCGGGGTGGGGGAATCCACCCCGTCCCTCCTGCGCTCACCTTGCCAGGCAGGAAGGCACTGTTCTTGAACTTGCGGAGGAAAAAGGCCAGGAAGAAGGTGCCGGCCATGAGGACGAGGGACAGCAAGGCCGTGTTGGGCTCCGGCACCTTGGGCTCCACCGTGGCCTTCACGTTGTAATGTCGCTTCAGGGGGTGGTCCTTGAAAATCTGGGGAGGGAAAGCAGGGAGAGGGGTCAGGGAGGATGGGATCCTCCTACACCCTTCCTGCTACGTCGGGTGCCGGGTGCGTGCCAGGGTGACCAGCGGCTCACTCGGTGAGCAGGGGGCTATTTTTAGGCTCAGTTTTCTCCATATTCCTTTAGAAATGGGGCCAGAGCAGGGTCTGGGTGGCATGGTGGGGACAGACCAGTGGCCCTGCCATGGACCGTGTGTCACCCAGGGTATCTGGGGCTGTGCCGAGCTCATAGAGGGGTGTACAGGGGCACCTCGGTGTGATGGGGGTCCAGGGTGTGATGGGACACGTGTCCTGCCTGTCACCTCTCCAGCACCAGAGAAGTCCCAGTGGGAACCCAGTGCACGGGGTGAGGCTGTCCCATTGCTGCTGGCCAGCTGGGAAGGGCCTGAGCCAGGGGATGGGGGAAGAAATCAGAGCTCTCCAGGCAGTTCCTGGGGAGGGAGCATGTTTGCCAGAGCCCAGGAAGGACATCTGCCTGGGCTTCACCTCCCTGCCCCAGATCCCCCTAAGGAAAGAAGCACAAGCTGGGGAGTGCCTGGGAAGGGGGGAGAAAACACCAGGAGACTCCGTCCCTCACCCACGCCCCTCGCGGGGCTCCCACCGTTTCTGTGGAAACCCAGGTGATGACCACGATCTGCCACCCGCCCTGAGACCCCTGCCCCCCTCACCGTGACGAGCTTGGAGAAGGTCTCGTAGATGAAGATGAGGGAGATGAGGAAGGAGAAGATCTCCTGGGTGTAGCGGGACAGGTAGCGCACCAGGAAGCTGCCCTCGCAGGCCACCACCACCAGCACCAGCAGGATCAGCCAGAAGCCGATCCAGACCCGGCCCACGATGTACTCCATGCCATTGTCGCTGCAGAACTGGGGAGCCAGAGGGCACAGCCCCATCAGGCCCCAGCATGGGCACCCAGGTGGGCTGCACCCCGAGGTTCCCCAGTGGCTCTGTGCCTCCCGCCCAGGGTCTGGGGGTTGCCAGGGTGGGCACAGTGGTGTCTTGGTGTGGCAGGACCTCTGTGGGGTCATCCACCTGGCAGCACCCCAATGGTAGCACCCGCCTGGCATCACTCGTGTGATGTCACCCATGTGGCATCAGCTATTTGGTGTCACCCACTTAGTGTCATGCACCTCACATCACCCCTGTGCCATCACCTGGGTGTCTCTGCCTGCATGGTATCACCCGTGTGCCACCACCCACACGGCATCACCTATGTGACGTCTCACCAGTGCCATTCTGCATATGGCATCACCTCTGTGCCAACACCCGGATGTCTCCACCCACGTGATATCACCCACGTCCCATCGCCCACATGGCAGAACACCAGAAACACCCTGCGGGGACCCAGGGGCGCAGGGTGTCACCCACCGAGTAGAAGGCTTCCTCGAAGACAAGGAGAGGCCCCGAGAAGCCAACGACGAGCAGGGGCTGGGCGCTGAGGAGGCTGAAGAGGATGCACTGGACGCAGGTGGAGATGAGCAGCTCCGACACCCCCATCATGCCCTTGGTCTTCTCACCTGGTGGGGGGATGGAGCGGAGCCGGTGGGTGCCAGGGCGGGGACAGTGTGGTGTCCCCTCACATCACTTTCCCCAGCACTGGGATTCGGGGGTGCAACCCCCCTCTCCCCCAGGAGCATCCCCAGGTGGTGGCACCCCCAGCTCCCCCAGCACCGTGCCCAGCTGGGGGACATCCCCATCCCCCAGTGCGTCCCCAGCCTGTCCCCCCCCTTACTCAGCAACCCTCCAAAGGTGACAGCAGGTGACAGCGCCGCGAAGTAGATGAAGATGACGGCGGCCAGGCACTGCGGGCTGAGGGCGTCCTTGATGTCGCTGAGGTATTTGGGGTACCGGCGGCGGATGTCCCGCACCAGCCCCCCGAAAGGCCGCCCCGTCCTGCGCAGGGGGTCGTCGTCCTCCGGCGCCGGCTCGTCCAGTCCTGGGGACACAAGTGGGTGGCCATGGAGCAACCCCGTGTGCAGGAGAGTGGGGTCCCGCCAGCCACAAGGATGAGGGGTCAGGGGGGCTGCTGGGGTGGTTCCTGTCATACCCAGGTCTTTTAGGAAGTCCTTGCCCGGCACCTTCTCTGGAGGCTGGTAGCGGCGGCGGAGCAGCTCGTGCTGCAGCGGCACCAGGCAGCGGAGGAGCTGCTCGTTGGGGGTCTCGGTGGGCGGCAGGACGATGCTGGCCTCCAAGAAGTCCTCCACCCCCTGCAGCAGGTCCTGGCGTCCCTCGGCCAGGTAGGCGTCCCGGCGAAAGACCTGTGGGGTGGCCCGAGGATGGGCGCTCAGCCACCCCCTGCACCCTTGGGTGCTGCTGGGCACCCATCCAGCCCCTGAGCATCCCCATGGGGATGGGGCATCATGAAGACATGAGGGCATGAGGATGGGGGGGGGCATGGGGACACGGAGACTTGGGGACAGAGGGCATGGGACAGTGGCAATGGGCCAGCCGTACCCTCTCGGACATCATGGTGGCGACGGCGCGGCCGATCTCGTGGTAGCTGATGTGGGGGGTGTCGGGGCCCAGGACCACGCAGAGGAAGCGGACGGGCAGGGGCACGTTGAGGACACCGTCCAGTGTCACCGCATCCTTCAGGCGCACAAAGGCCAGCGTGGGCTGCTCCAGGAAGGCTGCACAGCCTGGGGGGAGGATGGGGCAGGATGGGGGTCATGGAGGGGCCAAGCACAGGGACACAGGGATGTGGGGACGTGGGACACGGGAGCACAGAGACATGGGGACATTGGGATATGGAGACAAGGTGACACGGGAACATGGGAATGCGAGGGGACAAAGGGAATAGGAGAGCGGCACAAAGACAGGAGGACGCTGAGGCACAGGAAGACACAGCCACGGGGGCATGGGGGACATAGGGACTTGGGGACATGGGGGTGCAGGGGGGCGGGGGAAGAGACCTGAGGACATGGGACATGGGGACAAGGGGCCTGGAGAGCAGCGCTGAGCAGCAGCAGGCGGCGGCGAGGGCTGAGGAGGCGACAAAGTCAAAAGAGAAGCAAGAAACGCAGCGAGTGAGCGAGCAGACAGCGACCAGCGCCCACCAAAGCTCCCGGCCCCGCACCCAGCACCCCGACCCTGCACCCAGCACCCCGGCCCCACACCCAGCACCCTGACCCTGCACCCAGCACCCTGACCCCGCACCCAGCACCCTGCCGACCACTCACCCACGAGGACCAGCGTGGCCTCGGCGTCCTCAGGGACCTTCTCAGCGAGCTGGGGTCTAGCGGTCCCCTGCAGCAAACAGACATGGCAGGAATCAGCCGGCCAGCCTCATGGCTGTCACTGCCTGTCCCCCTCCGTCCCCTGTGTGCCCCCCTCCATTCCCTGCGTGTCCAGCACCCTCGCTGCCACCCCTGCGCGCTTCCCCTCCGTGCACACGTGCACACGTATGTGCGCGTGTGTGCACCCACGCGTGTCCACGCACTTGCAAGCGTGAAGGTACACGAGTGGACGCGCGCGCACGCGCCCGCGTGAGTGTGCCCACGTGCGCACGTGTGTGTGTGCAGGCGCATGTGTGCACACGCGCGTGTGTGTGTGCAGGAACAAGTCTGCACACGCGTGTGAGGGCGAGAGGAAGCGGCGTGTGGGGGCTCTGGTGCCCATGTGAGTGCGTGCAGATCGGTGCGCAGGAGCGCACAAGTGCGTGTCGGGGTGCGTGCGCTCCCTGGGGATGCACAGCTCAGGGGTCCCCGTGGGGGTCCCTACACCCCGCTTGCTGCGACTGGCTGGTGCGTGTACCGTGCGTGCCCACGCCTGTCTGTGCGTGCCCTCGTCTGCACCGCCCAGCAGCCCTCCCCCCGCCCTGGCTGGACCCAGCACCCCCCATCCCGCACCCCAGAGCCCCCCGGCCCCACTCGCCTGCTCGGTTCCCACCAGCCTGCGCATCTCCAGGGGCTGCTTCTCCCGCAGCAGCGGCTGCTCCGTCTCTGCCCGGCTGGTGCCCGAGCGCTGCAGCTGTGCCGGTAGAAGGGTCCTCGCTGACTCGGTCTCACTGGGGTGTCTAGAGCAGAGGGGGGACTGGCATCAGTGCTACTCACACCTCCCCCCTGAATGCCATAAGTCAGCCCCAGTCCCAGGGGTGTGGGGACTCCCCAGCTGGGCTGGGAGGCAAAGTCAAAACACAGAGAGGCTTTGCCAGCCCATGCCAGGCTCCGGCAGGACTTGCTGTAGCGAGATCCAGCCCGGACACTGGGGTCCTCCCCATGGGGCCATCAGCCCCAGCCATACTTGTGCTGCAGCAGCAGCGTCCTCAGGATGTCATCCCGGTCCTGTGGCTTGATCTGCCCCTCGTAGATCATCTGGTCGATGAGGACGTGGGCAATGGCCGCCAGTGAGTTGGCCGACACGTCGAGGACCACTGCGCCTGTGGGGACAGGACTGTCACCAGCCAGCCAGCATGAGGTCCCCACTGCCGTTCCCACTGCAGCCAGTGTCCCCACCTTTGGACAAAGCCCGTCGGACCTCCAGGAGGCTGCGGTAGGTCAAGAAGGAGAGATGGGGTTGGCTCCAGTGCCCAGCTTCCTTGAAATCCTCCTCCAGCCTGAGCCAGTGGCTGGCCTCCATCCAGCACAGCTCCTTCGTGCTGTCCATGACCAGCTCGTGCAGCTCCACGTAGCCCTGCAGACAGAGCCAGGGGGTGTCAGAGTCACCCTGACTGTATCAGGAACCCCCAGGAGACCCAGAGCTATGGCTGCCCGTGCTAGTATCCCTTCATGCCCTGGTGTCCCCAGGGCTTGCTATGAGGTTGGTCCCCAGGTAGCCACAGTCCACCTGTCCCCAGCAATGAGAAGGGAATAGGGGTCTCTGAGGCAGCACCCACCTCATGGGGGTCCCGCTGGGACACGGGCCTCCTGCTCCCCGCCACCTCCAGGTCCACATCAGTCACCGACGAAGCTGTGAGTGGAGCCACCAATGCATGAGCTGGTCCCTGCCTCAGCCCGGACCCGCCCAGGGTCTGTTGGTGGCATCTTCCCCCCCATCACCCCGCATCCCAGATCCAGTTGGGGCTGCCTGGATGCATCCCCTGCTCTATCAAACCCACGTCAGACCCAGTTAGGGTTCCTGGATGCGTTCCCCGCTCCATCACCCCCACCCCAGGCCCAGCTGGGAGTGCTGGACACATCTCCCACCCATTGCCCCACCCCAGACCAGCCGGGACTCGCTGGATGTGTCCCCGTCTGTAACCCCATCCTTAGCCCCAGCTGGGGTTTGCTGGGCGTGCCCCTGCATCCCCCCCCCCCCACCCTGCCGGTGCCCACCTCCAGCCCCTCGCATCCCCGCCGCCCGACTCCTGGGGCAGGGTGACAGTCTGGGGACATCACCGGGGCCACAGTGCGGGCAGGGCTCCTGGCCACGCTCTGCCCTACCCCCCTGCCACAGGCACGAGCCCGACCCCAACACCGAGCACTGTCCCTTGGGACCGGGACGGGGAACAGCGCATCCCGGGCCAGGCAGACCCCGGGAGCCGCAGCTGCCCCCGTCCCCCGCCTACCTGCGCCCCCCACCCCGCCGTCCCCACGGCCCCGCAGCCCGCGGTCCTATAAAGCGGGGGCCGAGCCCCACGCCCCGCAGCCGCCCTGTGTGCACCGTAAATCCCCGAGCCCCCTGCCTTTGCTGACAGTAAACACCCGCGCCGCTCCCGCCCGCCGCTGCCACCCCGGCGACGGGGACGGGGACGGGGACGGGGACGGGCTCACCCTGTGCCCCTGCACCCCCTGGGGACAGCCGCGGTCCCCCCGCTGCCCCTGCCGGGCCACCCGTCAGGGCGATGCCACCCGAGCCGCATCCCCGCACCCGGCCGGAGGATGCTGCGCCCACGCGAGCGGGGCCGGGGCGCGTCCCCAGCGCGGTGCCCCCGGCGGCGCTGGCACGGGGCACGCGGGCACGAGCCTGCCCTGGTCCCGCCTCGCTGCCACCGCCGCCGAGCCGCCCAGCGCCAGCCGGCGTTCAGCCCCAAGTGGTTCTTGTCCTCACCCCAAACAAAGCCTTTATTTATCCTCAATCAGTGGGCGATTACGGGCAAGCGGCAGCGGTCACCCCGCGGCGTGCCCTGACGCCCGGGTGACGGTCACCCCGTGGGGAGCGGGGCTGGGGGTGGCAAAGCCGAGGTGGGCGACGTGATGGAGAGCTAGGGTTGGGGCTGGGGGGGGAATGCCGGGGCTGGGGTCTGTCGCCCGGTGCCCCCACGGTCACTCACGCTGCCCTCCACCACGGCCGCTCGCCTGTCCCATGGGGGCCCCGGCCGCACGCCTCCTCCCATCCAGGTCATAGCATCCCCGCCGGCTAGGCAAATACTGGCTGCAAAACACACACCGCCGGGACGGGGGGGTCAGCGCCGGGCACCCACGGGTGCCAGCGGCCTCCCTTTGCCAATACCAGCCGGGCAGGCGGGGGTAGCATCCCCCTCCCCGATTTAGGGGACTCACCGCAGGGGCGTCAGCTCCTCGGCTCTGTCCCTCCACGCCTGTAAGGGGGACCGAGTGCCCGCGCCGGCCCCTGCGCAGAACGGGTGGCAGCGTTACCCCCCCGACCTGCATCACCCCAAACGGGGACCCGAGGGGCTGGGTGCCAGGATCCAGTGCGGCCCAAGCACCCCCTTGGGGTGGCAGCTCTGAATCAACCGAGCTTTGGGCAAAGGGATGCGCGGGGGGACACAGACCCCCCCCAAAGACCCCCCTCACCACCCTCCCTGGGGGTTCTTGGTCATGGCCTCAGGGACCTCGAGTGTCCCTGAGCTCAGCCCTGTCTCGGGCACCCTGACACCCCCAGGCTCCAAGCAAGCCCCGCTGCCCAGACAATGCTGACACCCACACCATGCTGGCACCTGTGCCACGCTCGCACCTGTCCAGGGCTGGCACCCACACAGGGATAGCACCCATGCAGCATGCCTGTGCAACACTGGTGCCCGTGCAGTGCTGGCACCCATGCCATGCTGGCACCCATGGGACACTGACACCCATGCAACATGCCTATGCAGTGCTGGCACCCGTGCGACATATCTGTGAAATGCTGGTGCCCATACAACATGTCTGTGCCATGCTGGCATCCATGCAATGTGGTGCTAGTGCAACATGGGTGCCCATGCAATGTTGGCGCCCATGCAATGCTGGCACCCATGCAACGCTGGTGCCCATGCAACTCTTGCACCTGTACAATGCTGGCACCCATGCAATGCCAGTGCCCATGCAACACGCCTGTGCCACGCTGTACCCATGCACAGCTGGCCCCCATGAAACCCTGCTGCACATGCAACATGCGACCTTGAACCGTCGGCGCCACTGCAACGCTGGTACCCGTCTCGCGCAACACCAGTGCCCGTGTGGTGCCATCACCCGTGCAACACTGTCACCTCTGCCATGCCATCACCTGTTCAACACTGGTGCTCATGCAGTGCCATCCCCCATGCAACACCGGTGCCCACGCATGCCCGCTGCCCCCCCAGCACCCAAAGGAGCCACTCACTGCTCATCTCGCCCAGCGACAGGCGGGAGACCTTGATGCCGTGGTCCTCGTAGCCCTCCGGGTCCAGGCTCCTTCGCATCCCCTCCTCGTAGGCCTCCTGCGGGACAGAGAGAAGGGTGCTCAGCGGGGACCAGCACCCCCAGCGCCTCGCCGGGGCCGTGCCGGGGCTGGGAGCCGGCCGGGGCGCAGCGGCAGAGCCAGGGCTCGGGGCCGGGTCTCCCTACCTGGCCGGGCCCCTCCATGGCCCTCGCCTCGCTGCGTCCCCGCAGTCAGCCCGGCGACACCATAACCCGGCGCTCTGCGGGCGGGCGCGGGGGGAAAGGGAGAGAAAAGATGTTAGGAGAGGCCGGGGCAGCTCACGGTGCCCCCCCCTTCCCGGGATGTTGGGGTTTGTCCCATGGGATGGGGCTGAGGCCGGATGCTGGGGCTGTTCCCGCAGCCCCCACCCGTGTAACCCACTCCCCACGGGCCGGGAGGTCGCGGGGCCGGGGGTCCCCCGGGAAGCCGCGCCCTGTCCTGACACCAGCCTGGGTGGGAACCGATGGGAACCGACGTCAAGCGACAGCAGAGCCCCGGCAGCTTCCCACGAGGGACATGGCATCCTGCCCCCGCCCACCCGTGCCCACGCACGCTGGCTGGTCCCGCTGTGGGGGTCTGGTCCCCCATGGACCCACACCCGGGGTCAGGTTCCCTATGGATCCGTGCTCAGGGGTCAGGTGCCCTATAGATCCACGTCAGGGGGTCTGGTCCTATATGGACCCACGCACACAAGCTGGGTCCCACGTGCCCCCTTGCACGAAGGTGGGGTCCCATATGGACCCACACGGGGTGACAGGGGCCCCACACTGCACCACCTGGGGCTCCCCACAAGCCCCCACAGCCCCCGACAGAGCACTGGGGTGAGACTGGGGAAACTGAGGCACAGCAGAGCTGTTCTCACGGGGAGACCTCACAACACCCCGCAGCACACCAAGGTGAGCAGGAGTGGGGGGGGGGTACTGCTCACAGTCCACCCCCCCCCCCCCCCTCACCCCCAAACCCCCGCCCCCCCCCGGCCGGGGGTGGGTGGGGGCCCGGAGAGGGGGGAAGCGCAGCCTGTGCCTGAACCGCTCGGCCCCCCCCCCCGTGCTCTCCTTCCCCCCCCCCGCGGTGCGTGCCCCCCCCCGCAGCTGCCCCGGCACCGTGCGGGGGACAAGCGCCAGGGGGCGCCCTGCGCCCGCACTCCGCCCCCCCGGGGGGGACCCAGGAGCCCGGGGCCCCCCACGCCCCGTGACCCCCCCACCGCCCGTGACCCTCCCGCTGCCCTCCCAGCCCAGAGCATTCGGGTTGGGGGCCTCCTGCCCCGGGACCCCCAGCCCCGCCGGCCCTGGCCCCCCCACGGTGGGCCCCCCCCAGATTGGCGGGGGGGGGACCGCGGCTGCCCCGCCGTCTCCCCGGCCCAGGGACCTCCCACGAGAGGCAGGGTCCCGGGGGGGCTGCAAGTTCAGGGCGTGGGTGGGGGTTTTGTGGGGGGGACCAGCCCCCCCAGATCTCACCGGGGTGATGAAGGAGATCGCTCCCGGCCGGGACCGCGGGAGCCGGGGCGGGGGAGTGGTCCCGGAGACCCCGCAGCGATCCCCGACGGGGCGCGGGAGCCGCGGCGGGGACACTGGAACCGGGACCACGGGAACCGGAGCCACGGGAGCCGGGGCCGGCTCCGGACCCGGCCTCCTCCTTCCTGCCCCGCCTGCCCCCCCAGGCCGGCCCGGCCCGGGGCCCCCCGGGCCCCCCCAGTCCCGCCGGCGGCTCTTGCATCATCCCGGTGCTCCGGGCTGCGCCCCGCTGATAACGGGCAGCGCTGCGGGCCCCCGCCCCGCTCCCCCCACTGCCCCCCGCCCCGGGGCCAGGCGGTGCCCCGAGGCCGCGGTGAGGGGCTGGAGGACCCCCAGGGCACAGAGCACCCCGCGCCCTGGTCACTCGGACCTGTTCCAGTCCATCCCTGTGCCACCCGGCACCCTATAGAGCCCATACATCCCACACTGTGTGCAGTATAGAGCTCACACCTCCAACTCCAGCAGGCACAGTCCTGAACTCATTCCTCCTATGCGATAGACCCCATGGGCACAGTATAGAGCCCGTACCTCCCACATCATATGCACAGCATGGAATACATACCTCCGACACCGTACACCCCATGGGCACAGTATAGAGCCTGTACCTCCCACATCATGTGCACAGCATGGAATCCATACCTCCGACACCATACACCCCATGGGCACAGTATAGAGCCTGCATCTCCCATACCACGTAGTCAATGTGGAGCTCTCAGTGTAGAGCCCATACCTCTCAAAGCACACATAGCACATGCTCAGCATGGAGTCCATACCTCTCACACCATCCACTCAGCGTGGCTTGGTGCAGGACCTCCCTCCCACAGCAAGGACTCAGTATGGAGTCCACACATCCCATGCCATCTGTGCAGGGTGGCTGGGATCTGTCACGCAGCAGGTACGCAATGTGGATCAGTATGGAGCCCGTACATCCCATGCCATCCACATGGCACAGCTGGGCTCGCTCCTTCCTGTAGTGGCTACCAACCTGACTCAGTACGGAGCCCATACATCCCGAGCCATCCATGCACCATGGCTCAGCTCCCTTACGCAGCAGGTGCCACCATGACTCGGTATGGAGCCCATCCCACCCTGGTCCCCAGCACCCCCCACTCCAACACCCCACTGGCAACCCCACAGACCCCACCCCGCGCCGTGGACACCCTGAGGTGCTCCCCCGTCCCTGCCCTCCCCGTCCCCTCCCTCCCAGCACCCAGGGACACCCCGAGATGCCACCGCCACCCGTGACCCTGCACCTACCCCTGGGTGGGCTCCGCGACGCCCCTGCCCTGGCCGCCGGCCCCTGCCCGGGCTGTGCCTGCTGCTGCCCGCGGGGAAAGAGCCGCCCGGTGCGGGGGAGCGCACCCAAATGCCCTGAGTCACGCTCACCTCCCTAATCTGCCCCCCCCCCCGGGCTCACCCCCCCGGGGCCCCCCGTAAACAGCGTTATCGGGGCGCAACATCTTGCGGCGTCGAGACTGCGCCCTGTCTGCGCGCTGCCTGCGCTCTCCCTGCGCTCTCCCTGCGCGCTGCCTGCGCGCTGCCTGCGCCCCGTGGCCCTCCCCAGCCGCTCGCCCTGCCCCGGCTCGGCGGGGCTGCGATCCCGCTGCCCCCTTCCCCCCCCTTCCCCCGCTATCTTGTTTACGAGGTTCCGGGCTTCCCTGCGGGGAATCCCCGGGATCCCCCCGGCTGTCCCCCCCTCTCCCACGAAGTTGGGGTTTTCTCTTTTTTTAAAAAAAAAAGAAAAAAAAAGGGGGGTTCCTGGGGAGGTTCCCCCGGGGGGAGGAGGCACCGGGTGCTGGCGGGGGACGGGGGGGATGTGACCCGGGTTCCGTGTGTCCCCCGTGGTCACCAGGGTGCCGCGCACAGAGGTGGCGGGATGGGCACGGCTGCTCCTGTGCAGCGCATGTGAGCGCGCACGTGTGTGCGCGTATCTGTGTGTGTGCCTGTCGGGGTGCACGGCTGTGTGCACACGCATGTGTGTGCACACGTGTGTGCCGTGCAAGCGTGCCTGTGCGCCTATGTGCATGCATGCAGGCATCCATGTGCGTGCATGCATTCTCAAGGGTGCACACGTGCATTTGCACGCATGTATGCGCATGTGTGCTGGTGCATTCTGCACGTGTGTGCACGCACACGCCTGTGTCTCTACACTTACAACCTTCCTAAAGGGCTCCCGGCCCCCAGCCCCAAATGCCAGGGTGCAGGGAAGGGGGCAAAGGTGAGGTGGGCAGCCCTGGCACATGCACACGCAGAGGCACAGATGCGCGCACATGCACACACAGGGATGTGAGCACCCACCATCCCCGCCAGTGCTCGGGGACACCTGCAAGATGTCCCTGCATCACTCACACCCCAGCCCGCAGGGTCAGGACGGCGCTGCCCACCATTCTGGGGGTGCCCTCCAGGCTGGGGGCCACAGGCTGCTGGCCTGTCCCACCTGCTGGGACCCGGTGGCACCCAGCACGGAGCAGGAGGTGCGATAACTGCGGGCTGGGCTCTTTGATAACGGCCTCCGGCGTTATCTGGCTGCTGCCGAGGGCTCCCCTCCCTGCAGCAGCCCTGGGGATTTTGGGGGTCCCTCCCCAGCTTACGTGCCCCGCTGCCCCCCGACTGGGTGCTATGGGGCTGGGGCCCCTTTGCAGGGGCAGAGGAGGGCACAGGGTACACTGGAGGGGCACGGGGAGGCGGGATGTGTCCCCACAGGTTGTGACTCTGGGGTGGGGGATTGCCTCTCTGCTCAGGGTGACTTTGATTTATCTGGGTGCTGGGGGGACACACACATGAGTGTCCATGGTATTTCCCCCCCCCCCCCCCCCTTGATTTTCTGTCACATCAGTGGGGAAACTGAGGCACAATGCCAAAGCGGGGTGCTGGCAGCATTGCGGGACTCCCCTCGGGGGCTCAACCCCCCCCCCACCCCCCCGCTTGAGGAGTCCCACGCACCCCACAGACCCCACGGCGAGGGGAGATGCCCAACATCCCCCCCCAAAGCGGGCAGGGAAAGGGAGGTGGGCTCAGGCCGGGAGAAGGCACAGACCCCCCCAGCTACCCCGGGCACTGCCCCCAGCACGGTCCCCACCGATGATGGCAAGAGGCTGAGCCCCCCCGGGGAACGCTGCCCCCCCAGCATCATCTCCCCCTCTGTCCCCCCCAGGGCAGATGCGGGGGGGCTGGGGGCGGGGAGAGCATCAGGCCCCGCATCCTTTTTTTTGGGGGGGGCGGCGCACGGCCCGTTGGCGTGGGCATGGGGGGGGGGGGGGGGGGGGGG
>JANVCC010000065.1:896178-908690 GCA_025345505.1 Todiramphus chloris collaris | reverse complement strand
TTGGGGAGAAATTTAGATTTCGGGGAGGAGGGGGGGGGTGTGGAGAAATTCAGGTTTAGGAGCGGGGGAGGAGGAGGATGCAGGGAAGGGGGGGCTGGGGGGGCGGGGGGGCCGCGGGGCTGCGGGAGTGGGGCCGGGGCGGTGGGGATGAGGGGGGCTCCGGGGGGGCCATAACGCGGGGCTGGGGGCACAGCGGCAACATGGAGGCTGCCGGTGCCGGGGATGCTGGGGGCAGAGGCGTCTGGGGCACGGGGTGCGGGGGGGACAGACTGGGGAGGGGGCACGGGGCTGGGGGCAGCAGGCCCCCGGGAGGGGGGGCTGGGTCCGGGGACCCCTCTGCAGGCGGGGGGGCCCAGGAAGTGACGTCAGGGCCCCGCTCCGGGTAGCAGGGATGAAGGCAGCAGGGATGGAGGATGAGGGTTGTCATGGAGACGCTCGGCTGGACCGTGGTGGGGGTAGGGATGGGGTGGTGGGCACAGGAGTGGTGGGACTGGGGGTCCCTGCCTATCCCCAGTCCCCAGGTTTGGAGACGGGGTGAGACCCCTCCCAACCCCGGGTTGAAGGCTGCTCATGCTGGGCTGTGCCAGGACCCTGGCCTGGGGGGTGTGGGGGACACTGGGGGTTGGGGGCACTATGCCATGGACCTCAGAACCTGCTGGTGGGGTCTGGGGGACCTCAGGGCTTCTTGCCTTGGCACTGGCACCTCCAGCCCCCACTGTCATGACAAGAGGACCCCCCTGGATCTCCTCACTGTCACAGGGCACCTCCAGACCCTGCTGTCATGACCTGGGGACCCCCTGGATCTCCTCACTGGCACAGGGCACCTCCAGACCCTGCTGTCATGACCTGGGGACCCCCTGCATCTCCTCACCGTGGAACAGGGCACCTCCTGGCCTCTCATCCTGACACCAGGGTGTCTCCAGACCTCAGTGCTGTGCCATGAGGCAACTCCAGACCCCACTGCCATGAGGAGGCACCCTCCACCTGCCATCATGGGGATCCCCAGTGTCACCCTCCCCACATGTGTCCGTGACCCACAGAGGGAATGATTTCCCCCCCATGTCAACACCTGCCCCATCCTCCTCTGTCCTGCCAGGCTCAGCAGGTTTTGTGTCTTCAGCATCTCTCCCCGCCAAGCACGAGCGGCCGGGCGGAAGGGGAAGCCATCACCGCCCGCGCACGGCCAGGGAGGAAGGGGGCCTTTGTTCGCCCTTCCTGGCCACTTGCACAGCGGGGGAGCGGCGGCAGCCCCGGTGGAGTCCCCGGGGACCCGGGGACACGGGGGTCAGTGAGTCACAGCCCGAGCCTCAGCCTGACGCCCTCTTCCCGCTGCTGGGCTTGGAAGCCAATGTCTGCAAAAGCGTTTTGCTCCGTTGCTAAAACCAAACGTGTGCTGGGTGCCGGGTGCTGAGCGCCCGTGCCCTCCCACCCATGATGCCTGTTCCCCCGCCAGGTTCTCGGTGAAGACCCTGCTGGAGAAATACACGACGGACCCCATCGACGACTCCTCTGAGGAGTTCGTTAACTTTGCCGCCATCCTCGAGCAGATCCTCAGCCACCGCTTTAAAGGTAACGGTGGCCCCTGGGGACAGGCGCCCGCACAGCCCCTGGTGTGGCCCTGCCCCCATGCCTGGCCTGCCTGGCGGGTGGGGATCTATGCGTGCCCGTGCTGGCACCAGGGAGCACGCCTGGGCTCTGCTTTGGGGCTTTCCGTGCCAAAGGGGTTGGCTGGCACCACAGCCCTGAGTGCAGCCCCTCGGTCCCCGCAGGCCCCATCAGCTGGTTCAGCTCAGATGGGCAGCGCGGGTTTTGGGACTACATCCGCCTGGCCTGCAGCAAGGTCCCCAACAACTGCGTCAGCAGCATCGAGAACATGGAGAACATCAGCACCTCCAGGGCCAAGGTCAGGAAGGTGCCAGCCCCCACCCTGTTCCTGTCTCTATGCCTGTCCCCATTGCTATTCCTGCCCCTGCCCCCATTCACACCCTGTCCCTGGCACATGAACCCATCCCCATTTCCATTCCCTTCCTATCTCTGTCCTCATCCCCTCCACATCCCCATCCTCACCTCCATCATATGCCCTTCCTCATCCCCATCTCATCCCCATCCCCATCCCCATCCCCATCCCCATCCCCATCCCCAACTCCATCCCATCGCATCCTATCCCCATTCCCATCCTCATCCAATCCAATTGCATTACCGTCCTCATCCATTCCCATTCCCATTCCCATTCCCATCCTTTCCTCATCCCTGTTCCCATCCCTCTCTGCCCTTCTCCCCATCCCCTCCCTCCTGCCCTCCTGCAGCTCCATGAGGTCACTGGGGTGAATCAGGAGCTGTGGATCCCCCTGGTGGGGATAGTGGGGCTGAAAGCAGCTCTGGGGTGGGGACCACCCCCTCTGTCAGTGCCCAGAGCCCAAGAGGAAGGCGGGAGCACGGTGGGGGGGCCACTGTGGGTGGCAGCCGATAGTGGCACCCATCCTTACAGCTGCACCTTGCAGGGCCGGGCCTGGATCCGCGTGGCACTGATGGAGAAGCGCATGTCCGAGTACATCGCCACAGCTCTGCAGGACGTGCGGACCACCAAGTGAGCAGCCCGGGGCGTGACCACGGTCATGCCTGTGCCACCCCGGCGTGCTGGGGGTGCCGTGGGTGCTGCCGTGTGTTCTGGGGTGCCCGCACACACGGCCATTTTTTTCCCTGCAGGAGGTTTTATGATGATGGGGCCATTATGCTGCGGGACGAGTCCTCGGTGCTCACGGGGATGCTCATCGGGCTCAGTGCCATTGACTTCAGGTAGAGACGGGTGGGATGTGGGCACCCTGCCCTGGCTGTGTCTCCCCCACCCTGTCCAGCTCCCTGGGGCTCCCCTGACCCTCTGCTCCTCCTCCGGCCACTGCCCAGCTTCTGCCTGAAGGGTGAGGTGATGGACGGCAAAATGCCCGTGGTCATTGACTACACTCCCTACCTGAAGTTCACGCAGAGGTAAGAGCTGGAGTGGCCTCTCTGGGCTGGGGACCCCATCACCTCTTCCCTGGCACCCTGGTGGGGTTCAGCTGGGCTCCCCCAGCTTCGTGCCAGCCCCCCACCATGATGCCATCAATGCTGAGCCCCCCTATCCTCCAGCTATGACTACCTGGGTGAGGAGGAGCGGGACAGCGAGAGCAGTACAAGTGAGGACAGTTCCCCCGAACACCCCTACCTGCCCCTGGTCACGGACGAGGACAGTTGGTACAGCAAGTGGCGCAAGATGGAGCAGAAATTCCGCATCATTTATGCCCAAAAGGTACCAATTAGGAGCCGGGATGGGGCCATCTGAATCCCAACGCCCCTGAGATGGTCCAGCCCAGAGCATCCCTGCAGCCGGGCGGTACCCACAGTCCTCCATCCCGCTGTTGCGGTGACCCAGCCCTCTCCCTGCCAGCCTGGGTGGCCCTGAGGTTGGGAGGGGACTGGCGGGGGCAGCGGGGTGCTGCTGAGGGTGGTCATGCGCAGGGGTATCTGGAGGAGCTGGTGCGGCTGCGGGAGTCGCAGCTGAAGGACCTAGAGGCAGAGAACAAGCGGCTGAAGCTGCGTCTGGAGGAGGCGATGGTGCAGAACCAGCTGGAGAAGAGGGAGCTGGAGGGGGTCATCCTGGAGCTGCAGGAGCAGCTGTGAGTGGGGACCCACCGCTGCTGCTGGGCACTGGGGTGGGGGGTCCCTGGAGCCTGGGTACCCTGGGGGCTCTGGGAGCTGGGGACACCCAGTGCCTCACTGAGCCAGAGGGGCAGGGTGAGTGGTGGTCCCCAGCACCCCATACACCCTGTGAGGTTTGATGGGTGGTGGGTGCTCAGTGCCTGGGTGCCCCATATGCCCCGTGGGACACAGCGGGTCCCCAGTGTCACATATGCTGCCCAGGGTGTGATGGGTGGCAGGTCTCCAGTACCCAGGCGGGACACGGAGAGTCCCCAGTGTCCGTAGGTCCCGTGGGACGCGGTGGGTCCCCCACGCCCCACACACCCTGTGGGCTGCGTTGCGCGGCAGGTCCCCGGCGCTCGTGGCTGCGCTGGGTGCTGAGCACCCGCCTTTGCCGCAGGACGGGGCTGATCCCCTGCGAGAACCCGCAGCTGGCCCAGCTCTCCAAGGAGATGGTGACCCCCTTGGTGAACCAGTGGCCCTCGCTGGGGACCCTCAACGGCAACGAGAGCGGCTCGGACAGCAAGCTCTACAGGAGGTAACCCCCCCCCCCGGGAGCAGAGCCCCCCTGACCCGCGCCCACCACCCCATCCCGCCCTGGGGGTCTGCCCCGCGCAGGGGATGGGAGAAGGGTTGGCCCTGGCTGGCAGGGCTGTCCCAGCCCCGGGGTCCGCAGCACGGGGGGCTGAGGGCTGTCGCTCCGCAGGCACAGCTTCGTGAGCACCGACCAGCTCTCGGCCAACAGCCTCAGCTCCGACTCCCAGCGCCTGGGCGAGGGGAAGCGCGAAGGGGAGCCCTGGGGGCCCTTGGGTAAGACCCCCCCCCATAGTGTGCCCTGTGGGGCTCTGACGCCCCCCAACACGGACCCAGCCATCTAGGCACGTCCCCCAAGCAGCCCCCCCATGCCAGGGTAGCTGTCCCAACAGTGCCAGGTCCCTCCTGGTCAGGTGGTCCCCATGCCCCCATGGCAGGGTTGGGGTGCGGGGCCGCAGCCCCTCGCGTGACGCTGCTCTGTGCCCGCAGGGAAGGACCCGACCCCCTCCATGCTGGGGCTCTGCGGCTCCCTGGCCTCCCTGCCCAGCTGCAAGTCCCTGGCCAGTCTCAAGTCCAACGAGTGCCTGGTGAGCGACAGCACAGAAGCCAGCCCGACCCGCAGCCCCAGCTGAGACCCCCGGCCCCCTCGCTGCCCGCCGGGCCCAGCGTCGCGGCCGAGGACTGAGCTCCTCGTCCCCCTCCTCGCCATCCTGGGATCGACGGGGGACTCGCTGAATGTGCTGGGGAGGTTGGGGATGGGCGTCCCCCTCCTCAACCCCCCACCCTGGCTGCTCCTCAGACCCCCAGCCTGGTTCCTGGCTGGAGACACGGACCTGTGGGGATGGGAGACGCTGGACTGGAACCCGTGCGAGCTGGGGATGGGGAGGTGGGGGAATGAGCTGTGCTGGGGATGGGGGACATGCAGGGAGCAAGCAAGGAGGGGGTCAGAGCCCAAACCCCTCTGGGCTGAGGGTCCAGGCAGCCCCCGTGTCCTTCCTACTGAGCCCCCAGGCAACCCCTGCAGGCTCTGCCTGCCCTCTACGTGCCCGGCTGCCCCCAGGCACTGCAGGGGGCTGGCTTGTCCCTGCCCTAGGGGGCTGGCTTGTCCCCGCCCTCGGGGACCACCCCTGCCCCCCCAGCCGCGCCCCCCCCACAGGGGGGCCCCCCCCCCCCCCCCCGTTTTCAGTTTGTTTGGGGTAATTTTGGTTTTTAATTCAGCCCCCATCGGCCTTGTTTGAGCAAAAGGAACCAATAAATGCAGCAAGATGAGCTGGTCTCTGTGAGGTCCCCCCGAGCTAGGAAAGACGCCTTGGGCCCACAGTCACAAGGTCCCAGGACAGGCAGGGATGCCAGGGAATGTCCCCAGGGAGCCTCCTCCCGCCCCCGAGCGGGGAGAACACCTCTGGGACACGGTAGGGCAGCCCCTGAGAGGGCAGCCCCTGCCCCACCAACAGTGGGGTGCTGCTGGGGGAAGCTGGGAGGTCCTGGGGGCTGCTTAAGCCTAATAAAAGCCCAGTGAGGACCTGGTGGAGGACAGGACCATGCCCATAGAGCAGGGCCAGGGTGGGCACCTGTGGCAACACCTGCCCCAGCCCTGCAGGGAGCAGGGAAAGCCATCGCCGCCCTCAGAGAGAGTATTTTTCTATTTTATTTAAGAAAATAAGAGATTCCACCTAGAGCCCCAAGGGGAGTGGGGGCAGCGCCCACACTGAGGACACTGCTGGGGCACCTCCTTGGGAGGGGACAGGGCAGGAGCAGAGGCTGCCAGAATTCCTGCCCCTCTCCCCAGAGCAGCAGCAAGGTCTCTGTCTGTCTGTCTGTCCCCACACAGGGTGAGAGCCCAGGGTCGGGCAGGGGACAGGGACACCCTGAGGGGGAGGACAGGTCCAGAGGCAGGGAGAGGGTCCCGACGTGTCCCCAAGCCTGGCAGGGCTGGCAGGGGGACGCTGTGCGTGGCTGACGGTGAGGAGGGGCAGAGAAGGGCTGGGGGGGCGGGCAGGCACACAGAGGAGCCCCCTCAAGGGTTTGGTCCTCACTGGAGCCCCAGCTCCCATCTCCTGCCCGCCGAGTCTCCTGGGGCACCTCATCCTCACCAGAGCGTCCGTGAATCCAGCAGCAGCATCGGCCCAGCCCCAAGGGACGAGTGCAGGGGACTCCACAGCCCCCCGTGCCACAGCAGCAGGCACAGATGCCCCTTCAGAGCTGGAGATGGAGAGCGGGGCCGGGCCAGCCCTGGCTCCCTGCGCCAGACAAAGGCACTTGGGCTCTGCAGAGCCGAGCGCGGTTGGTTGGCTGCTCCCGGGGCAGGGCTGGCACTTGTCCCCCAGGGCACCGGCCACATCCAGCCCTGCCCCAGGCCTGCCTCACAACCCGGGCAGTCGCCGCTCCTGGTTCAGCTTCTGGAAGAAGGTCTTGCCAAATTCGTAGGTGCTGATCATGATGGCACAGGCAGGTGCCACCTTAATGACGCGGGGCAGGAAACCTGCGAGGACAATCCCGTTACCCCCTCGTTAGGGACACCGGGGCACCAGTAAACCCCAGTCCAGGGGTACACCCTTACCTGCAAACAGTCCCCGGGTGCCAGACTCGGCACGGATCCGCCGCATCAGCAGCCACGTGGAAGAAGGCTTGGGGGCTGCAGCTGCGGGGAGAGGGGAGGGGATGAGGGTCCGGGGACGCCCGCTTACCCCCGGGAAGTCCCGGCTGCCCTCGCAGGCGCACAGCCAGAGCTCAGCCCTTACCTGGGTGCACCTCGCTGTCTCCCAGCTCGATCTGCCGCTGGGTCTTCACCACGTCAAAGGGCAGCGTCAGCACCGCAGCCACCTGGGGGACAGGGGCCAGGCGGTGAGCTGGCACCTCACTGTCCCTGCCCAGTGCCACCTCTGCCAGCACTGTCCCTCCCAGTGCCACCTCTGCCAGCACCACCCAGCATTGCCCCTGACCAGTGCCAGTTCCACCATCACCTTCCAGCACCATTCCTGCCCAGTGCTACCACTGCTGTCACCTCCTGGTGCCATCCCAGGCTCACCCCTAGCTTCCCACGGTGCCCGCTCCCCCTGCTCACGGCTGAGTGTGCCCCTGCCCAGCACAGACCCCCTGGCCCCAGACTCACTGTTCCGGAGATGGCCCCAGATGCAAAGCTGATCATGAACGTGGCCTCATCCAGCCAGGCCTGAGCGCAGAGCCACTCCTTCACCAGCTCATAGTTAAACCAGTACAGAGCTGGGGGAGATAAACACCGGGGCCATGACAAAGCACCTCGGACACACCAACCTCCTGCCTCCCCCGTGACCTGTGCTCATCCCCCCGCCATCTCCCAGTGCCACCAGTCACACTGGCCCCTTGCAGCCATACCCGAGAAGGGGACGTCTCGCAGCACCGTGGGGCCCCAGCCTCTCCAGAGGGACAACCATCCGTCCTGGGCCACCGCTGACTGGATGCAGACGCCCAGCTCCCGGTAGCTGAGCTGCCGGGACTGCATCTTGGTGCGGATGAGCTCCAGGGGGCTGATGACCGTCACGGCACCCACTGCAACCGAGCGGACAGCGGCATCAGCCCCGACTGCTCCGGCAGCCGCCCCAGAGCCAGCAGAGCACCGTACCCAAGGGTGGGCAGCAGCAGCCAAGAGACCCGCTGTGCTCTCCTGGGAGGACGCGGGGTGGGTGCTGGGGACCCCCGGGCAGGAGGGGTACTCACGCCTGGCCAGGGCCCCAGCCAGCAAAGGGATGTGGTGCCCCCGGCTGCCCGTGCGAGCTTGCAGGTAGTCCCGGAGCTGGTCGTAGGTGGTGAAATAAATGACAGTGGCTGGCACGGCCATGACCCTGCCGAGGAGGAGGAGCGTGAGGGGCACGTGTGCCCTCCCTGAGGCTGGCAGGAGGCTTGGGGAGGATGCCCATGAGCCCAGGCAGATGTTAGCGCCCAGATTCCACCCCCCCAGGGAGGGTCCAAACTCACAGGGTGGGGGGCAAGCCACTCCACAGGGACCTGATGCCCTCGTAGCGCGTGATCTTCACAAAGGCATCCTGGGGAGAGAGGTTAGAGAAGGGAGATGGGCAAGAACTCCCCCAGCAAACATCCTGACCCCTGCTCTAGGCCAGGGAGACCCCTGCCCACCCTGCCTGTGCCCATCGCACCTACCAGTGTGCCAGTGAAGTGCGTGGGGGCCTTGTACCAGGCGGTGCAGCCGTTGCCATTCTGGCAGACATACAGATGGTCCATCAGCCCGTTGCAGTAGAGGAAACACTTCCCTGGGGCAGAAGGCAACAGCAGCACCGTTAGACCTTTGCCCTCTGCCCTGTGCCTAGCCCATTTGATCCCCAAAACCATCACCTCTTCCAGAAAAGAGCCAAACCCTCAATGCCTGAGCTTGGTGGGGTCCAGCCCCAGACCAAGACCAGGAGAAGGGTAACCCTCCAGGAAGGGTTACTTGGCCATAGCCAGATCCACAAGTGGGGGGTATCCAGCCCCATGGTGGGGACTGGGACATGGCAGAAGCCATTGCCAGTGGCAGGAGAGGTTCATGGCTCGCTTGGGGTCGTCCCCGCTGCCCTGGCACAGTGGGGATGCCATTGCAGGAGCCAGCACAGCCCCTCCACTGTGCTCTCGGGCCAGGCACAGGGACACCAGGCAGTGGGCAGCAAGCGAGGCAGCAGAGACCCAAGGGAACCTTGATGTAGTGACAGGACAGAGTGAGAAGAGAGGAGCACCACAGCCAGCCAGGCCTGCTGCACACCAGCCCCCCAGCAGACCCCCCCTGGGCAAGGACCCAGTGGGGCCGCTGCACGGCCAGCCCCAAAGTGGGGCTGCAGGAGCAGGCTGGGGAGGGTGGCAGCACCCAGAGCGATGTCCCCTCAGGCAGAGCACCACGAGCCACCACCAGCGGGGAAGGGAGCCGGGGGCAAGGCCTGGCAAAGCAAAGCCAGGGGCAGCAGGAGCTGCCTGGAGCCCCCGGGCGTTACTCACATGTGGCCGGCTGAGCGCCCCAGGGCACAGACCGTGCTGGCACCGCTGAAACACACAATGGGGACAGGCTGAGCGATGACACAGGGACGGGCAAACCCCTCCAGGCTGGGGCACGGGTGTGCGCTGCAGCGCCGAGCCAGGCAGTGCGACAGCTCCTTGGGTGAAGGGGCTGGATGCCCCCACTGCCGCTTCCCAAACAGGCCCTACTGTCACCAGCCAGTCCCTCGGGACCAGCCCCATCCTGCTGACCCTGCAGGGACAGGGCAGACCGGGTGGGCAGAGCCCAGGGAATCAATCCTGCCCCATCAATGCTGTGGGAAGCAGTTCAGAGACAGGCACAAAGGCAGCGGGGGAGAGAGCAAGCAGCTGGAGTGGGCTGAGCCCTTTCTGCCCCACTCCCCATCGGGCAGGGGGCTGCCAGGCAGGGGGCTGAGCCCACTTGGAGTCAGCACTGGGGGAGGGAAGGAGCCAAGCACCAGCCTGGCTCCCCCAGCTGGGGCCCCCGAGCCCAGCAGGACAAGGGGCCCATGGTTAACTTGCCACCTCGCGATGGCCCCAAGCTCAGGAGCTGAGAAATCCCGGCCACTGGCTCTGCCAACCGAGACATCCACGTGGGCTGCCCGCTGGCTGACTGGAGTGAGGGCCAGCCAGAGCCCCCCACCCTGGTTACCTTTGGAGAAGGGGGTCCTCTGGGCCTGCAGCCGGATCTTCACCACGTCCAGCGGCGTCACTGAAACGACACTGTCCTTTAGCCATCCACACCGTGCCAGCCCCCCCTCGCCCCCCAGCACCCACCCGCTCTCCGGGGCGCTCACCAAAGAGGGAGGTGAGGATGGCGCCTGTCCCCGAGGCCAGCATCTGCTGCAACGGTGTGATGGCCCCGCCGGGGCTCGGTGATGTCTTCTCAGCCATGGCACTGGTCCCCTGCAACACACGGCGGGGGGATGCTCGAGGCCGGGGTGCTCCTGGGGGGGGGTCCCTGCCCAGGGACGAGCGATGGCCCCCCCGGCATCCCCACTCTGCTGGTGCGAGGACAAGCGTCCCACCTCCAGCGGCGCTATCGCTGCAGCACAGGGCAGGCGCGGCCCCCCCAGAACCACGCTGCCCCGGGGAGGGGGGACAGGGACCAATTCTGGGGCCGGCACAACCCTGATAACACCCCCACTCACCGGGCCCCACTGCTGGCAGGGGGCCCAGTCTCGCTGGAGAGGTGGGGATGGTCCAGACCAGCCCTCTGTGTCCGGGGAGGGAGGACTGTCCCCTCCCTGTGCTTGGAAAATTAAGGGACAGGAAGGAACGAAGTCCAAAGACCAGCCACCCCCCCACCCTGAAAAGGCGGCAGAGCCCAGCACAGCACGGGGGGAAATCCCCTTCACGCGGGCTGGGCAAGCTCGCAACGAGCGCCCCATGAAGGGTCTGCACATTCAAAGCCCTCTGCCCATCTCCCTGCACACCCTGCTGCTGCCTGTCCGTCCGTCCGTCCCATCCCGAGGCTTGGCAAGGCTGCAGTCCCCGGGGTCAGCGCCTCTGCCCTGGGGAAGGGGGGGACATCACACCCTCCCTGCGGGAGAAGGACGCGGAGAAGCGAGGACGCTCAGGAGCAGCTGCTCCCCCTCGCCGCAGCCGCAGGATGGTCCTCACTCGGTGGCCATGGCAGGAGGCTCCCCAGCTCCAGGAGCCTTTGGGGCTTTGCTTTTTTGGTTTATTTGGTTGGTCGTTTTTTGGTTGCTGTTTTGAGAGCCAGAGAATGCAGCAAAAAGCCCTTCCCCGTCTGACTCAGCAGCTTGCAAGGTCAGAGCAGTCAAAGTTCTGTTACAGGCTTTGGACTTGTTTGGTGGCCAAGGCTGCGAGCAGGGACAGGTCTGCCCTGCAGCCCCACTGGGAAGGCCGGGTGGCTGCTCTGGGGCGGGCACGGGTCCCACTGTGCCTGTCACGGGACAGAGCAGAGCGCTGGCTCTGCATTCTCCCCAGGGGCCACAAGCCTGGTGCCAAACCAGTGCCACAGGCAGGGCACTTGGCCCAGAGCCGGATTCGTCCCTTATGCAACCAGGAGGGAAAATCTCTCACTCGCCGCACTGCAACACCTGGATGGCTCAAAACGTGCCGTTTATACACGGAATGTATACCCGGGGTCTATGCGTGCCACGACAAAGCCCTCGACCTGGGGAGCAGAGCACTGGTGACAGCTTCCCTGATCCCTTCTCAGCTGGGAGCTGCTCCCTTTGCCATCCAGGAAAAAATAAGTCTCTAAAATCCTGACTCGGACCCCACCACTCTGCCTGGAGCACCAGCGGGTCTGGGTACGGCACTGGGATGCTGGGTGCAAAAACGGGGGGAACAGCAAAGAAGCATTAAGAGGATAAAGAAACTGTGAGGGTGAGGAGGGGCTCAGCAGCCTCGTCCCACACAGGAAGGGCCCATCTGCGTGTCCGAGGGGCAACACCGAGGGAGGTCCCACGGGCAGACCCTTCCAGTGCTTCCCAGCATCAGGGCTGCTCCAGCCCGGGGGTGCCAAGCTCTGTCCCTCGCCCTGCCCTTGCCGTCCCTGGAAGCGCTCCAGCAGCACGAGGGGCCCCATGCAGCCCGGGCACACCCCTGTGTGCACTGCCCTGGCTCAGGCAGGGCCTGGGTGCTTGCCCAGAGGGCAGGGAGGGCGACCACAACTTCTGCGGGGGGTTTGGCCACCAGACCTACCTCTGCCCCACCCCCGCGGGCGAGCTGGGGGACAAATCTCCCCCGGGGAGCAGAGGGAAGGCGCTGCGGTGTCCCCTGGGCCGCACGGGCACCGAGGGGCCCCCGGGAACCCCCACAGCCGGGGCGGAGACCCCTGCCTCGGGGCTCGCAGCCCCCGCCCAGGGCTGAGCGCTCTCCACCGGGGTCTGCAGCTCCCCCAGGTACATAACCCCCGTCCGCAGCGGCCTGCAGACCCCCCCCAGGCACACGAGCCTCCTCCGCCGGGGTCTGCAGCCCCCCCAGCACACGACCCCCTCCCCGGACCCTCCTCTCCGCGCCTGCAGCGCCCCCCGCCAGCGGGACCGCTCCTCCCGGCTGTGCGGCCCCTGGCCCGGGGCTTGCCCTCCCCGCTCCCTCCCAGCAACGCCGGGAGCCCGTGGGGGGGGAGGGGGAAGAGGGTCCCTCCCGCTCCCGCCTCCGCCCCACAGCACAGCCGCGCGACCCCCGGTACCGGGGGAAACTGAGGCAACGATGGCGCGCGCCGGCTCACAAGGGGGTCATGGACGGGGGGGGGGGGGGGGGGGGGAAGGAGGTGGAGTCCCGCGAGGGACGCCGCCCCACCTGCTCATTCCAGACACGTGCGGCGTCTCCCTCCGCCGGTACCGGGA
>JANVCC010000065.1:813883-875828 GCA_025345505.1 Todiramphus chloris collaris | reverse complement strand
AGCAGGGGTGGGTGGGTGGGTGGGTGGGTGGGCAGCGTCTTCCCGCCCCGGCGCGGTGCCATCTTCTGCATCTCGGAGGGAGGGGGGTTTGGGGGTTAGCGGGAATTAAAACGGAGAAATGGATCAGTCGTAGAAAACCACGAGAAAAAAAAAAGGCCTTTCGGAAGACGGAGCTGTCCACGCCCAGGCTGAAATTTGGGGGTTGCGGGCGTTATTGAGGTCACGGTGCCCCTGGAGGTGGCTTTGTTGCATCCCCCAGATGCCCGGCCGAGGGTTACGATACTGAACATTGACAGCGCCCAAGGTGCGTTCCCGCGCTCTCAAAGCCCGGGTGTTCCCTGGTCGGGCTGGGGATACGGGTGTCAAGCCCCTTGGGTTTGGGGCTGGGGTGCTGCTGCCTGGCGTTAACTGGTACCTGGACGTGCCTCTCGCCTCGCTGTTGTCCCCGCGTCGTGCTGAAATTGCCCCCTGGTCCCTTTCATCAGCCTGTTTTCCATGCTGCCTGTTCTTTCTTGTCCTAAAACTGCATCAGGCGGGGCGTGGGGCTGCCCCCCTTTCTGGGGTTTGCCTTTTTGCCTTTAGCTGCTGGCGGTTTCTTTGTTTTAAGTCATAACTTCACGGGCGTGAAAATGGAAGTTTTCTTGCCAGGTGTCTCCAGGCGCGCTGCGCGCTCCACCTGCCCCTCCAGATCGGGGCGAGTAAACCCAAAAGGAGGAGTAGAAGCAGCTCGCTTCAGGTGAGGGATGGAGATTGCTGCCTGCATCCCTGCCTGCCACATTAGCACAGGGGAGGATCTGGTTAGGAAGGATGATTTTATTATTATATATTTTTTTTAACAGCTAGAAATGAAGCCGTGGCGTTCGCTCGCAGGCAGTGGCTGCCATCACTTTAAAGGGAGTTTCTCCATCCATTTGCTGGTGGTACCACCACGCAAGGTGCAGCTCCATTTGCAGCGAGAGGCTGGTCTTGCTTGGAAACGGGCTCGCTGGCAGGAGCGGCTGAGATGATGAGCTAAGCTGTCACTTGAGCGATTTGCATGCAGCGTATTCCCGAGCTGCCCTGCCTTCAGCTGCGTGGGTCTGGGCAGATGTCTCACGCGTGTCCGGATGAGTGGAACGAAATTCACTCCTGAGAATTGTGATTTGGTTCTGTCGAGCAATGGCTGCCCTCTTACATCCGATGCAGGGGTTCTGCCGTTGCTGCCAGTGCCTCACATTTCCTTGTGCAGTTCAATTTTTCTTTCTGGTTTTTTTTCCCCCTTAAGGTGGTCAATCAGAACAGGTCTCAGTTGGGCGTTCTCAGGCTGCTCAAGAGAAGGGAATGAAAATCTCATTCTCTCTAGAAATGGTCTAACCCACTCACACTTTGCTCCCTCTGCGTATGCAAAACGTTTGTGATTTTTTACCCCAAGATGTGCAGCTTAAGGAGGAAAACAGGGTGCTGGCTGACTTGCCTGTAGTGCATAGAGCTTTTCCAGGCAGATAATTCACGCCTGATGGAAGCACTCAATGCAGTTATCTCATTCTTTCTCTAGGTAATGGTGTTTGGGAGGGGGGCTGTGGCTGTGCTGAGCTCCCCAGTGCGAGCAGAGGTACCTCATGGTGCTGAGCGCCCTGGGAAATGAAGGCTGCTCTCCATGGCTTGGGAATGAAGTGTTTGTTTTTTGAGACCCAGCTCTTGTGCTCGGGGGAAATGCGATACCTGACCCCCAGGTTGGTTTCTTGGGTCTCCATCCTCCATAAGGCTTGACTGCAGCGTGAGAGGATCTCAGGATAGTTAAGTCTTGAAGACCTAGAGCTTAAAATGAAAGAGCTGTTGAGCTCTGTTTGGGTTAAGAGGTTATTAGGCCGTTTGTGTGTGCATGGAGGTGTCCAGTGCTGTGGGTCTGTCATCATAGAATCATTTTGGTTGGAAAAGACCTTTAAGATCATCAAGTCCCACCATTTCCCCAGCACTGCCGGGTCTCCACTAAACCATGTCCCTCAGCACCTCAGCTCCACGGCTTTTAAATCCCTCTTCATCTTGCCCAGCAAAATGGCCGGAAATTGACCCTTGAGAAGCTGGAACTAAACCAGCTCTGCCTGTTCTAATGAGTGAAAGTGTGGAGCATGGGTGTCATCACTGCAATCCTCTAAATGAGGATCCTGTTTCTCTCTGAAAGAGGACCCTTTGTCCAGTCCTGCTCTGGAACTGCTCGCTGCTGCTCTGCAGCTCGCAGGTGAACCTGTTGCCAAGGTCCTGTCTGACACGAGCGCGAGGCACATCAAGCCGTTGTGGTCTCTGCCTGGAGAACCAGGCTGCTAGCTGCTCTGGAAGGGGCAGGTGGCATCACAGATAAGATATGGACATTTATCCTTCATCAGCGGGGATTAGCTGAGATGAGGACAGAAGTGCCAGGACCTCTGTGTGCCCTGTGGGGAGCTCCTGTGGAGAGGAGATGGGTCTGGTCCCTTCAGGTGGCAAGTGCAGCAGTATGGGTTTGTGTCTCTCCTTTCTTCATTGCTCGCCCTTTTCAAGTACTTTGTTAAGGATTTGTGGGTCAGGCTTCTAATTGAGTCTTCCTCACCCTGCATCAGCTCCTCCATATCTCCCTGCTGGCCTCTGCTTCCAAACTGTCCCATTCCCCCTGCGCTTAATGAACTGCAGGACCAGGTATTTATCTGTCCTGGACCAGGAGTGCTGCACCTTTCTCCTTTCCTTCCTGAAAGCCTCGGGGAACGCAGCTCTCCGGCCAGGAGAGCAGTCCTCGTGGGATAAAAATGAGGGAAATGTGACACTGCAGCTGCTCTTTCTGCACCGGGGCTGAGCCCGGTGTATCTCGGGACGCTCGTGGCGTGCCAGTAAGGTGGCACGTCTGAATCTTCTGCCTTCTTCCTCTGCTTTGTTTCCAAGAACGTTTCTTCACTGCGTGCTCACTGATCTGTGTTGCATCATGGTCTTCCTGCAGGGCTTTGCCAGCCGTGGGGTTTGGAAGTGGCTGGTGCCACCTTGCTCCTCGTAGGGAAGTTGGGCTTGGCAGCGTCACGGGGCCGTTCGAAACGGCCGGGGAGAACCGCGATGGACGCGCTTTTGATCTGGTGTCTCTGCCGTGCCTTCTGAAAGCCTGTGCTCGTCAGCACGGGGTAGCGAGTTGCCCTGGCACGTACAGCAGCACGATGGTAGCGGCTCTGCCCGGCCGGGTGTCTCTGCCTGTACCGCTGGAGATGCTGCTGCTGGGGTGTGTCCGTGCCCAGACTTTCAGACAAATCTCTTTTGGTTTGCGAAGCGTAGAAAATTGGATCATGAAGCAGTGTCTGAGGGGAGGTGCTGATGGTGGCCCTGCTCTTTTTCCCCTACAGGAATGTTATTCAAAAGCTGGAAGAAAGCTGGAGATTGGCGTTTGTCCTGAGCAGAATAAGCCTGTTTTGCCAGCCCAGTGTGCCGAGGAGGTTTGGTTGTTGTCTCGGCATCTTGTGAAGGAGCGCTGCTAATTTAGCTGTAGCAGTGCTCTGACACTTGATGAATTAGTCAAGAAAGAATCAGGGCTCTGGCTTCCACCCAGCTCCCAGTATTTTCCAGTTTGCCTAGCGTGCTGGTCGATGAGGTCAGTCGGCTAGTAGGCTGGCTTATTGCCTCCCAGACGGTGCGTAGGTACGGGGCTGGACTGTCACAGTTAGAAGCAGCACCCTGGACTCGTGGCACTCATGGGTCCCTTGCTGGGCTGATGCTGAGAGGATGTGTGCCGTGCCAGGGCTGTCTCTGGGGCTGTGGATTGTGGCACAGCTCTAGGAGGGCGGTGGCTCTGCAGGCAGGTAAAGCAGCAAGCCCCTGAACGTCGGGGTTGGGTGTTGTGCTCTCTGGGCATACGGCTTCCGAGCATTGCAGGCTTGGGTGGGCTGTGAAACAGCACCATGAGCCCCTTCTTGTGCAAGCAAAATGGACCCTTCCAGCTCTGCGAGAGCAGCTGAGGCTGTTAAAATCCGAGCAGATTGTTTCCATTGTGTGCCTGCCCCGCTGCCCCTTGGAGGGGGAACCCCAGACTCAGCGTCTTGCTCAGAGAAGCACCAGCTGATGTCCTGGGAGAAGGACAGCGGCTCTGAGCGGATCTCGCACCAGGACCACGGTCAGAGCTGGGCTGGCTTGCTAGGCATTTCTGCACCCCCAGTGTAACCGCTGCTTTCTGCCTCAGGAGCTTTGCTTGCCCAACCTCCGGGCTCAGACTCCAGGGGTGGTTCAGACCCTGGGGGTCTGTCCTTGCAGTTGGGGTGCTCATCAGCGGAGCAGTGCTGTGACACACGGGGTGTCGACAGGGCTCTGCCTGCCCGTGGAGACCGAAAAGAGAGGAGGTAATTACAGAGGAGGCTTGAGCTGATGGTTAATCCTGGCAGAGCAGTGCGGAGGTGTTCCCACTCAGACAGCTCCTGGGAAGAGAATTCAGGTGAGTGATCCTGGGCAGAGGTCAGGGGACCCTTCAGTGACCGGCAGCCCTGCCAGAACCTCGCAGAGCACCGGGCAGGCTCAGCCTCACCAGAGGTGCAGCCCCCTGCCCGGATCCCTGCTCCTCTTTGGAGATGCACGGGAGGAGGAGGAGGAAGAGGAGGAGGAGGAGGAGTGTGTCTGCTCTGGGCAGCCGTGCTCCCGCCTGGCTTTGTTGCGTGGACAGCGCTCAATCCTGAGCTCTCTGTGCAGATCCCCCCAGGATGTGGTGGATGTAGCGGGGAGCTGTGGGCCTTTAGATGACCCCTGGTGTGGTTTTTAAGGCGGGCACGGCTCTGCCGTGAGGGACCAGGCGAGTCTCCGGGTCTCTTCCTGCAGCAGGCTGGATCTCGTCCGTCTGCGAGCGGGGCTTCGCTTCACAGCCAGACCTGCCGGCTGGAGGCTGTTGTCGAGTGTGCCCGCGGAGAGCGTGCGCAGCTTACGCTGGAGCCTGCAGGAGATGGATCTGTGCCTTCAGACTGGAGTGGGTTTTCTTTGTGAGTCTGATGAGCCCTTTGTGCTCCTCAGGAATCAATCCACTGATTCCTCCCTTTCCAAGCTCCCCGGGTAGGAAAGGCGGCAGTCACGTGTGGCGTGCCTCCTGTCTCCAGTGTCTTTTCTCTGAATATCCAAGGAAAGGGAGCACCGGGGGATACCTTCTGCTGAGCTAAAAGGATTATCGCTGCAGTTGGGTTAATTATTTCCATCCCCGCGGGCTCTCCGCTCTACCTGCCCTGACCTCTCTTCCTCGAGCAGATCTGGTGTCACTTTCTGTCCATCTTCGCCTTCGTGCCCTGCCTCAATGGGATCGTGCCCCTGGTGTCCTGGGGAGGCCGGTGGATTGTCCCCGAGCTGCTCTCTTGGGCTGGTCAGTGTGTGAGTTCTCCAGGGAGCTGCGGCTCAGCTGCCTCTGATGATGCTCCAGGGCACAAGGGGAAGGACCAAGGCTGGTGGGGGTTATTGCAGGATGAGGTTCAGTCTTAGGGACAGATGATCCAAGTTGATAGGAAGAGTGACTGTGTTGAACTCTGCTGTTCATGGAGAAGCTTCAAAACTTAGATGAAACCACTTGTGTTCATGGTTTGTATTCATGGTTTGAGCAGCGCATGTGTGACTTTGAACCCACCACGGTGCAGAGTTGCTGGGCTCTCTGCCACTTGTCTTCATTTCACTGTAGGGCTCCCCGTCGGCTCCTGTCCCAGGCTGCCTGCCTGGAAGTGCCTGATGGAATCTCAGATGGGTTTCGTAGGTGTGTCAAGTCACTTGCTGCAGAACAGAATTCTTTACAGTGTTTGTAAATGGCTCAGACAACCTAAAGAAGCTTCTCCAGTGACCTTTGAACACGCCGAGCTCAGCCACATGCACATTTGTGCTGCCCTCTCCATTTCTGAGATTCGTAAACTGTCTTCCATACATGGAAAGAAGTGTTTGCTGGGATGTCCTTTGGAAATGGCAGTTGGAGAAGCAGGAGGGTGTGCAGAGCGCTGAAATTCTTCCCTGCCTAAACAGCACTCCACCTTTTATTTGATCAAAGCTTCTTTTAATCCTGGATGCCTTGGCTTGGTCGTACCGTGAAGGTGTGCGTGTCTTGCTTACAAGCAGCTCTGCTCCGTTCTCTCAAGTGTCACTTCATGTGAGCTTCCTGGAGAGGAGAACACATCTGGCCAGCTGTGCACGCTCTCGGTGGAGCTGAGGGCAGAGCAGATCTGTCACAGCCATGGCAAGCAGCAAAGTGATGGGCCAGCAGTGTTGGTCTTGGCCGGCTGCCGCGGCTTCACAGCCAGGGAGCAGGGCAGCCTGTGGCAGAGGGTGAAGGGCACGGGGGTGGTGAGTGCAGGCACCCCGCGAGCTCTCACCAGGCTGCCAGGCCACAAGGTGTCAGTGGCAAGGGGCAAGAAGTGGGCCAAGGAGAGAGTAAAGCTAACTGAGTGCCGAGGGGATATGGTCGTGTTGCCTTCTCCATGGGTCCCTGTCCAGCAGGAGGCTTTGCAGGGGTGATCAGCACCGTGAGAGCGTCAGGAATACCTGTCCACACTGGGCTTCTGGGTGATCAAATGTCCCTGTCCTGGTTGGCAGGGCTCAAGGTGAGCGTGCTCCTTGTGCGGTTGGTTGGAGGACCCAGTGATGACAGAAGGTGCCTGCCAGATAAGCCATTCCCAAGAGAAGCAGGATGAGCTTCCTGGAGGTTGCTTTCTAGCTCTAGGCTTTTGTGAGCTGTCAGAGCTACGTGCCAGTGCAGGCTGGCAAGAGGAGCCTCTTGATAAAAATCCAATTCTTACCCAAAAGCAGACTTCGCTCTGGTGCAGTCAGGAGTAAAGGGAACCTCAGAGATGTAAACGTGCCTCGTGTTCCCTCCCCAGTGCTGACCCCCGGGTACAGAGCGCTGACGTGCTCCGTGCAGGGGCTGAGTGTTTTATGTGCCCTCCCCTGCAGGTCCTGGGTGCGATGGGGTGGGAGTTGCTGGGACCGAGTGGCTCCAGCGGTTAGAGGCGAGACCTGCGGCGAGGCTGGTTTGGGTGTTACGCGGTGGGGTTTCACCTGCTGTAGCTTGTGGTGTCCAACGCCGGGTGTTAAGTGAGCCCAGCGCTGGGATTGAGGCCAAAGTCAGATTTGCCTTTTTGTGGTTCGCTTTCAGCTCCCACTTACTTCGAATTCAAGGGCAGGCTTCACCCTCAGCAAATTCTGCCCTCTGAAGTTGCTTCTTTAAGTGTGGTTTTACCCACTGCCTCGGCAGCCTGGCAAACGCTGCTGCCCCGGAGCTCGCTGGAGGGCTTTGCAGGAGTAGCTTTTAACAACGGACAGCTCCAAATTGGACAGAAAACGACCTGCTTTTCTTCCCCTGGCATCTTCTGCTGCAGTAATGGAAAGCCTGGCAGGCATGTATAAGCAGGAGTAATAAATGTTGCTGTTGGGTGCTAAAAGGAGAGCGGGTAGGAAGTCCAGCTGCAGGTCTGCTGCCCAGGCTGCGGTGGTGCTTGCCATCGGTGCGTGTGGAGCAAGAGAAGAGGTGCAGGGAGGCTGGGATGGCGTGAGGGTCCTGTGACGAAGGGAGCGACTCCAGGGCTGGCAAAGGGGAGCCTCGAGGGGATTGCAGCGGCGGACGGGTGCTCTGGAAAAGGCAGCTGTGACCTGGAGCTGTGATCCTGCCACGATGCTCCCCGCCTTTGTTCTCACCCTGAGCAGCGGGTGCATCTTGGGCACCTGCCAAACCCGAGCACCGTGTGCTGCTGTCCAGTCTCCTGTCCTCTCTTGTCGCTCTTTCCTGTCCCTGTCCCTCTTTCCCGTCCATTTTAATTCTTGCCTGGCGAGCTGTTCTGCAGGGCTCCTGGGAGCAGAGTCTCTTTGCCAGGGGAGCCCCTGCTTCCTGGCCCTTGCCTTGGGCAGGAGCTGGGCAGCTGCTCTTGCTGAGGGCAAGGTGGGGCTCAGCTCCCTGCAGCGTGTGCTGGGTGCCAGCCCCGGGAAGCTCTCCTCTGCAGCACGGCTGGGCTGTCACCACTGCATCCTCAGCCTCTGGCTTTGTAGCCTACGTCGCGTGCGCTTTGCCTTTCCCCTGCTGTCGTGTTACCTGAATTACTTTGCCGGCTCCTTCCTTCCTCCAGGTTCCATCAGGCAGGAGGAGCAGAGAGCCATGGATACAGTTTAAAGTGAAGGCACTTATTAATGCTTCATCTCTCAATTAGTGCCGCTGCTTCCGTTGTGCCTGCTAATCGGGTGTGCGGTCAGGGCTGCCTGAGGGCCGTGCTCAGCTCCAGAGCACCTTTCTCTCGCTGCTGCCCCTCGGGTGCTCGCCCTGCGGAGGGGTTTTGGCTCCGAGGGTTGCTTTGCTCTGTCAACCTCAACGTTCCTTGTGGTGCTCAAGTTCTTAAAGGGCAGAATCCGGTCCTGGGGTGGCAGCAGCGCCTGCGTGCGGGTGGAGAGCTCCTTACCAGGGCTGGTGGCACAGAGCTTGGCACGGCCTGGGTGGGAGTCCAGAATGTGCTCTGGGCTGGTGGCACAGCAGCTTGGCACAGCCTGGGTGGGAGTCCAGAAGGTGCTCTGGGCTGGTGGCACAGCAGCTTGGCACGGCCTGGGTGGGAGTCCAGAAGGTGCTCTTCAGCAAGAGGGAGCTGGGCGACGCTGGAGGGACATCGGCGTGCGTGAAACGAGCTCTGGCACTCAAGTCCCGTGGTCTGCGGAGAGAGAAACCCTCGGGGCTGCGGTGGGCTTTGCTCCGCCGTGGCCGCAGCTCGGCCTGAGAGCAGAAGCCAGCGTCCCTCGCGGGCAGCCCCGCTCTCTGCCCCCCGGATAAGCAGCGGCAAGCGCTGCGCCTCGAGGTGTGGCCGCAGCCCCCGCCAGCAGCCTCTGTGCTCGGGCACTGGTGGAACCCCAGCAGCCCCGTTTTTCCAGCCTTTGTATCAGCGGTGCAGGGCGCCGGTGACCTTACCCGGCGTGGATGGATCCCTCGTAACCCGAGAGCAGGAGCAATATTATTTTAGGCAAGAAGTAAGGCTCTGAAGCAGGCTCTCCTTTTATACATGTCATCCGTGTGACAGCAGAGCTGCATTTAGAGCTGAAAGGGGATAAAATCCCCGAGGAGACTGATTGCACCTCATTTATTTTTAACAAATGTGCCGGAGAAGCTTGAGCCTGAATTCCAAGACTTGGCTTAGTCCTAAATCCGGACAATTTCCACTCTTCATCCCCGTGGAAAAGAAGACAGGCACCAACTGGGCTCCCAGTTAATTCCCGGGGAGGGATGAAATGCACATGGATTCGGATTTTTTTTGGTTTATTTTTATTTAAGCTGGCTCCTCCTTCAGCCTGTGGGCTGGGGGGACAGAATGCTTTTACAACTCTTTGGCTGAATTTCTGGCCGGGGTTCCCGCGTGGGCTGGCGCTGCCCGCACTGCCCGCATCTGCTTTCGTTGCGAGTGTGCTCGTCGGCTTGAGGAAACTGGAATCAAGGAGAGGCAGATTGCTACCTGACTGTCATCTCGCGGGGCCCCAGCTGGGCAAAGCCCAGCTGGAGAGAGACATCCCAGTGCTCAGGAGGGATGTGTTTCGGGCATAAAGGTTTTTATTTGCTGTCCATCCCTACTTGAAAACCCGTGTTCGTCTTGTGCCCCGGCGTGGTTCGAGCAGCAGCTCCCTGTGACTGGGGCAGCAGCTTCCCGGTGCTTGGCACCAGCTGGGCACCCACCCCGCTGCCCATCGCTTGCTGGCATGGTGGGCACGTCCCATCCCTGCCCCCCCTGTCAGGAGCTGAACGATGCGCCCGTCCCGAGGCTCTGCTCTCCTGATGATGTGGTTGGGTGGGTTTCTTTCTTGAGCTCCTCTCGAGGACTTTTTTCCCTCTGTTTATCTTCTTAGTGCCCCTTCTGATGCAGAGTTAATTTTAACAAGCTGGTTTTAGTTTTCAACAAATACTGCTGTGAAGATTTTGAGGGAAGAGTGGGTTTTCTGCTGTTATGCAACATGACAAGGGAGATGTAAGCGCAGCAGAAATGCTTGATGAATGCCCTATTGTTTGTGTCTTTTGGCTTTAAAAAGGAAAAAAAAAGACATTCAGGAAACACACTCTGACTTTTGACCCTATCTGAAGTGTCTCTTGGTCATGAAAAGCAAAACTAATGCAGAAAAGCAGGGACGGAAGCTAAAATTGCCTTCTCTGAGCCCTGTCTTGTGGCACAGTGACTGCTGGGCTGAGGACAAGTCCTGCTGAAGCCCCGCTGAAAGCCTCTGAGGCCTGGCACGTGTGTTCCTTCCTAGGTAAGAAAGCAGTGTGTGGAGATTCTCTCCTTCCCCTGTGTTCAGAGAGAGACTGTCCCGGTGAGCCGTCCCTCCGCGGTCCAGCGCTGTCAGTTGTGGATGCTGAAAAGCTGCTAGCAGAGGAATTTTCCTAGGTTCTCACAATATCCTGTGAGATCCCTGCCTTTCTCACACGTGTTATGAGAAACAGTAGGACGGTTTTGTAAACTAGACTAGCACATGGTGTTTCGATAAGTTTTGTTTATGGTACATTGTAAAAATATTTTGAAATAGGTGCTGTAGGACTTTAACCAATCACCCTAGGAGATGGGTGATCACTGACCAATCGCCCTATGGGGCTAGGGTATAGAAAATGGGGTTGTAAATTAATAAAGTTGCTTCTTTTGCCTGCTCTTGCTGAACTTATATGTTGCTGCGTCTCTCCGCTCCCGGCATAAACAGTGACAGTCAGTCATCCTTGGGATGCCAGAACTGGAGGCTGTGGGTGTTTGGTGCCTGCTTTGGGTACCGCTGGCTCGGTGAAACAGGCGCTGTGGGCACACTGTGTGGTGGTGGTTTGTCCCAGGAGCACAGAGACACCCGTGTCCCTGCTGCTGTGGTTTTCCAGGGAGACTGGTAATGCCCAAATCCTGCCCCTGTGTGTCTGAGACGCTTGCCCTGGGCTTGTCGCTGCTGCTGGGGGTGGTGGGCATCGCTGTCCGTTCCCTCCCTCTTCTTGGGGCAGCACTGCAAGCCTCTCTGCTCTGCCACCCTTCTGCCTGGGCAGTCTCTGCAGCCGGGAGCTCTGCGGGCTTGAATCTCCTGGAAGCAAAGCAGGGCTCCCTGGGAAGACTCACCTGACTTGGCTTCTTCCCCGGGACAGGCTTTCTGCGGCTGCAAGAGCGCTGCCAGCCGCGGCGGCGTGGCAGTGGCTGGAGCAGATGGTGCTGTTGTCATCGGTTTAGTTTCTATCCCTGTGTTGAAACAGCTCAAAATAATTTAAGAAGTGAGGCCCCAATCTGAGAAGGTACCTGGAATGTTTTCCTCACCCTGAGGAAAATCTTCCGCAGCATCAGTGCCCGCGGCACTTCCCTGGCTCTGTCGCACCCACCCTGGCTACGATCACAGCTAGAGCTGTGGCAGGAAGAGCTTTCTGTAAAATCTTCATCACTGTGGCAGCACTGAACATTCACAGAACTTCTGGCAGGGTGCAGCAAATGTTGTCAGCGCTGCGAAATCAAAGGAAGAGGAGCAATGAGATCAAAGCAAGCAATAAACACCTACCTTGTGTCTTGACAGGGTCTTTTTCAAGCCGGAGGCAGGAGCTGGAGGGGCTCAAGGTGCAGCTGGCACTGGCACGGTGCTGGCCTCCCACGCTCCCCTCTCTGCTCCGTTGGTGCTCCAGAGCCGGGGTGAGATGGTCCACAGCTCTGCTGTCACACGCAGCTTCTGCGTGCGAGGGGTTTGGTTCCTGCTGGTTCAGTGCCTGGTGCTGGTGGTGTGAGGAGCAGGGACCCAGCAGCGCGGTCTGAGCCTGGCTCGTGGAACTGCAGCCTTGCTCTGCCTGCTGTTCTGGTGGGGACCTCGGGCTCCGGACCTTTCCACCATCAAAACGGTGCTGTTTTTAGGCCAAGGTATCTGCTTTTTTCACCACGTATTTTGAGCCCTTCCTGTGGTGCTGCACCACGTGCACACACATCACTGGCTTGGTCATGGTGGAGAGGGATAGCAAGTACCCCGATCTTCAAGTCCATTTACAGGTGTATATGTAGTTCCCTTCATATTAAATTCTCTTTATCTACGAGGCTCCTGATTGCATCGATGTCAACATCCTTCGAGCCCAGCCACAAACACAGCAGCATCATCTCTGCCTTTTCACCCAGCGAGGCAGGGGAAGGAGCTGGGAGAGGCAGGGGAAGGAGCTGGGAGAGGCAGGGGAAGGAGCTGGGAGAGGCAGGGGAAGGAGCTGGGGCACAGCCCGCTCGCTGCCTGTGCTGAGCCCAGCTGGCTGGAGCAGCTCCCGGGATGTGCAGGATGTGGCCCTTTCCATCAGAGGAAGGTTTCATCCTCCTCGCGTGTCCCCGGGGGCCCTGGCTCTGTGCACTGCAGCAAAGGTGGCTGTTTTCTCCTGCAGCAAAGGAAGGAGAGACTCATGGGGCTGGCAGGAAGGCGGCCGAGCGCTGCGGGGGGGTTCTCTCCTTGCAGAGAACTGCAGCTTTTGCACTTAAATGCAGAACACTGAAGTTAAACTCTTCAGTGCAGAGCGAGTGCACTCTGCCGAGGGCTGGGGGCTTGCGTTTGATCCCACGTTCACGGCAAGCCCCAGCCATCTCTCTAGCCTGTGGCTCCGGCGCAGCGAGCGGGTGCTGTTGTGCGGGTGCCGCTCCGGAGGCTGGCGGGGAAGGGGAGAGGGCAGAGCTTTGGTGGGCGGTGGGCTCTGCTGGCTCCTGCAGCCCAGGGCTGCGCGGCGAGGCGAGCCACGGGACCACAGGACGTTAGGGGTTGGAAGGGACCTCGAGAGATCACCTCGTCCATCCCCCTGCCAGAGCAGGGTCACCGAGAGCCGGCCGCGTGGAGATGGTGAGGTGGAGATGGTGCTGGAGAGCTCGCGTGAAGGTGAGCGAGCAGAGCTGCTTTCGAGGGGTCGCTGTCTGCTGCCTGCTGCCAACACCTTTACCTGGGACTTCACTCGGCCACGTCGCACGCTTGCTGGGGGGGGGAGCGCCCCGTGGGAGCTGGGCTCTGACTGTTGCCACCCTCCTGCTTGTTTGGGGGTGTTGGGGTCTGGCTGGCTAATCAAGAGCGAGCTTTGGGGCGTTTCGTGGCTCTTCAGCTGAACTGTGCTTCAGGAGCTCTGTCTGGGAGCCCAAGAAGGGTGTGACAGTGCTCGGTGTCCTCCCAGACTGGTGTGTTCAGGGAAGTGGGGGTGATCCTGTGTCTGTCGGCCTTTCCCTGCCCTGGGATGTGCTGTGGTACCCACCGGGGCATGAAATAAATCCTGTCACTGTGTTAATGGAGAAAATTGTGATAGCCATGAGAAACTGCTGGCAACCTGAACAGTCTTGCTCGCGGTGGATTGCAAGTGTCCGCAGACCAGATGAGCCCTGCCAGGCTCCTCGTACCACTGACTGCTGTGTGAAAGGGACCTTATCATGGGAGCATCCTCTATAATCGTTCCCCGGGAGCGACAGAGGGGAGTGCGGCTGCGGGGGTGGGTGTCTGTGTGTCTCTCTTCAGGCAGTGCAGTCTCTCAGGAAAGCAATTTCTTCCTCCGTGCAGCGTGATTTGCCAGCCAAGGTGAAGGAGGTTTTTGACAGGGGAGAACACTGTCGTGCTGGCGACTGTCCTAATTCATCGAGAGTCCAGCAGCATTTTCAGGAGCTTTTCTTTTCCAATCCAGGCACAAGGCAACACGCTAAGGACACATTCATCAGCTTGTGTTTCCTTCCCTGCCGTGTCTCAGTGAGCAGGGGAAATAGCGGGGGAAATAGCGGGGGAAATATCAATGGAAATAGCAGGCTTCCACCATTTTCTGCTAAGTGAATAACGACAGGTACAAACCCAAATGCTGCTGAGCCCGCCCCAAAACCTGCAGCAGCGGGGAAGATGCTCTGATTTCCAGTGGGTTGGGCTGAGCCTGGGATGGGAAGAGTCAAAGAGAATTAGCTGGTAAATAAGATCTCCTGCCTCCTCTTTGATCCGCTCTACGTGTTCAACTGCTTAAAGGCTTCCCGAGCAAGCAGGATTTTCAGGAGGAAGAAATTATCCACTCGTAGACCCGCAGAGCTCTGTGCAAGGTACTCTAGCAGGGGGTTGGGGAGAAATCCGAAGGTAGCCTGGTAAATCCCTGCCAAAGAGGCTTCTCTTCCCTCTCTTCACAAAGAGCCTGCTGAACAGACAGGCCAGGCTTTACAACTGCTCTTGCTTCCTCTTCTGGTGCCGTGTAAGCCCCGCTTAGATCAGAGCTTTAATCTAGATAAGGGTAGTAGACTAGGGGCAGCCTGATCTTTGCATCGCAGTCAGATAAGGCAGACAAAAAGCGAAAGAAGGTAAGGAAGGGATGAAGGGTGGAGTAGGGAAGATGCCAATAGCGGCAGTCAGTGCTGCAGGTTGAGATGGAGCTGCAGAGGTTTCAGGTGAGGTGGAACCCGGCTGCTTTTATATCCCTCGGGAGCTTCCCTGGATTTCCCTCCTCAAGGGCAGCTCCAGAGAGCCCTGCCTGAAAGAAAGCACTCAGCCAGGAGCATTCAGGTTCTCGTGGCTCTGGGAGCCTGGTGCCCACCCTTCTTTGTCCCCAGCCTGCTTCCCGACCACCCTTCCTTCCACCCTGGTTCCTCTTGCCAGGAAGATGGGAATAATGATATGTTTGGTCACTCTGTCAGCAGCTGACGCAAGATTTGGGGTTAACGTGCCTACATCACGAAATACTTGTGTGGTCCCTCAAGGGATTCCCAGCACATTCCTGTTCTTGGGAGAGGCCACATCTGTGGTGCCCTTTTATGTGGGCAGAGAGGAGACACACAGCTGAAGCATCTCCCACCTCCTGTGTCCCGCTCCTCGTGCACTGGGGCTGTGTGGTGGATAATCTGGTGCCCTAATTGCCACCCAGCTTGGAGGCAGCTGCTGAGCGGGGCCTAAGCTGATTTGGGATGGCAAATTCTGTTAGTTTAATTCTCAGCAGCACCGAGGAACGTGTCAGCTTGTGAGCACCCCTTGGCTTTTCTCTCGGCGTGAGCGTGCCCTGGAGAGCTCTGCCAGCTGGTGACCCCAGCACTGGCTCTGGAGGGCTGGGGTGTGTAAGGGCTGTTTGCTGATGCTCCTGGATCTCCAAACCCAGCTTTTCTCCTCCCTTTCAGCGCTGTTTGTAAAGAATCGTGGCATCTCAGTGCTTGGGGCTCCCCTGTCCTGTTACCACCCTGTCCTGTCCAGACTTGGTAATACATCATGAGCTGGGGTGGGAGTTGTTTATCCCAGGAACCTTCGGCTCCCAAATGGGTCTGCATGAAGCCAGGGTGACAGCCCTTGCTGTGATGAGGCTCCTGTTCCTCACAGCTGTCCTGCTGTGAACCCAAACCCATCTCACATCTGCATGGGAACGTCCAGCCCTGGGAGAAAGGTGTCAGCAATTCCAGGCGCTCAGGGAGTCACTTAAACTGTAACAGGGGAAAAAAGTGAAAACAAAAACAGAAGGAAAAAGGGATGTATTTCTTTTCCAACTCCCTCCTGTTGCTCTAGGAGGCATTTGTCTGTCTTTGAACCTGAAGGAAGTTTTCCCAGCCTCTTGACGAGATAACTGGAGACTTGCTGTAGTTTCCGAGTTCTCTGCGTGCCAGGCGGTGCCTGCGATTCCCGAGATCAGTGCCCATATTCCCTGCTCTGTCAGCTGCTCGGAGAAGCACTGCTCGGAGCGGTGCACAAAGGAGATGAAAAGGAAGTTGCTTATGAATAATGAAGAGCCTTTCAGGCTGATGTTATTTCGTGGGGCTGTCACTCCATTTTAATTAAGTCATTCAGGTGGAGCGGTGCTTTTTTCTCCCCGCTGTTTGTGTTTGATCACCTTTCAGGGGTAGCACTTCGTGGCTCGTGTTTGTTCCATTTTCGTTTTCAAGTAGCAAGAGTGGGCTCTTCCTGCCCTTGGTGGTTAAATAACGGAGAAGAGGCAGCACAGAAACCAAGAGGCTCTGCTCTGCCCATCCTGGAAACGCGCTGGGTGGTGCTGGGACCTTGGTGGGAAGGATGGAGCTGCTGGGCTGGACCCAGCGACGAGTGCTCGAAAGCGCAGCTCTCAACGCAGCGTGCTCGCCTTCTGCTGGGGTTTCTCTTCCCTCTGTTTCCTTCCCAGCACCCGGTCGTGCCCCCGTGCCCGGCCGCACGCAGATCTGCCAGCGCCTGCTTTCTTTTGGGATTTGCGCGTATGGAAATGGAGCCCTGAGCTCCCAGGCTCATGATCCCTGGAGCTGCGCAGTTCGAGTTGCTGCGGACCCCGACGCCGGGATAACCGCGCGGCCGGGCAGGGCTGTGTCCCCTCGGTGTCCCCTCGGTCCTCACGCTGCGCTCGTAGCCCCTGCGCGGCGCTGGGCCCGCGGGTGAGCGGGTGCAGCTGCCACCCCTGTCCCGGGTGGGCATCGTGGGAGCCCTCAGCTCCTGGCACCAGCAGGGCTGCGGTGCGGCTTTCTGCTCCTTTGTGAGCGGCTGGCACAGATTGCAGGGCACTGAGTGCCACCAGAGTGCAGCTGTGTGGTCCCCGGCATCTGCTTTCTTCCCCCTCCGCCACTGGGCTGCTCTCAACAGGGTACGGTGTTTTCCGCCCGGGATTCGTGTGCCTTTCGGCGCGGAGAAACCTTTTGCCGAGGGATTGAGACTTCGGGCTGCCCAGTTTAATTTGGGGTCTAGATCTTCCCAGGCAGAGAGTGCAGCTGGCTTTGTGCGTGGCTGGCTGGTGGCTTGCTGGTGGCTTGCTGGTGGCTTGCTGGTGGCTAGCCCGAGCTGTGGCAGCGTGGAGGCTCTGCTGCATCCTTGTGCCGGTGGTGGTCTGTCCTGACTGCGCTCCGGAAAGGCGTCCGGGTGCCCGGTTGCTGCCTGGGCAGGAATTGCTGCTCAGACTGGGCACGGGGCTGGGTGGAGCGATGTGGCCTCGTGGTCTGCAGCGCAGAGGGGTCACCAGGCAGGACACGCTTGCTGCTTTATGGGAGAGTCTTGGAATTGTTTGGAAGAGACCTTTCAGACCGTCGAGTCTGACTGTTCCCCCAGCACTGCCAAACCATGTCCCTCAGCGCCGCATCTGCACAGCCAGGCCAAGCCATTTCATTGGTGCCCTCAAGCCTAACGAGCTGTTTAGAAAACAGAATCTCAGGTAGGCAGCAGAAAAGGAGCAGCACGCTCATCTCTGCCTCTGTTCTCCAGGGCACGAATGCAGGGCAAGGTCAGGGATGTGTCTGGGGTGCCTGGATGTGCGATCGTTGCATGGTGCAGATGAAGGGAGGTGGGGCTGGCTGTGGGCTGGCACCGAGACCTTGGTGGGTGCCAGAGAAAAAGCGCTGTGGGAACCATCACGTCAAGCTGGTTGGCTTTACTGCCAGGTCTCTGCAGCTCCCGTGAGAGGAGTGATGCTGTTTGCAGCATCCTTGCCAAACTCTGCAAGGAAAATTATATTTATTTCCTCTTTAAATGTCTTGTGGACCTCGAGCTGACTAATAGATTTCACTTCCTGACCTAAACTTGAGTGCTGTCAATAGCTGTTAAAGGTTTGCATCATTTCACTTAAGGCTCTTCCCTACAGCCATGCTTTGAGGTGTAAATTGCTATTTTGGCTTTTAGCCCCTAACAATTTGTACAAGACAGGCCTTCAGGGACCATTCTGGGGCCCGCTTCAGCTGCGAAACGCCGTTTGAGTGCTGGGAGAGCTGCTTCTGGTACCACAACGTCGAGCTTGGCCGGCTGGGTCGGGAAGTGCATCCGGAGTCAGCCGGTGGCCTGAATGCCAGGAGCCACCCTGCTCTGCCCTGCCCATGGATCCCCGCACATCTCCAGCCCACCTCGGTGACAGCCACCAGAGCGTTACAGGTTACACCGGTCTGAGGGTGGGGATGGCAATATCCCCCACTCAAACCAGTTTATCACTGGGAAAGCAGCTCCGAGCACGGCACCGAAGTACGCCCAGTGCCAGCCTGCATCGCATCCTCACACTGGTGCGGTGGGCAAAGCAGTCGCCTTGGGCAGCAGGAGGTGGATGGGCTCTCACCAGTCAGCCTCTCCTCTCGGACAAACTGGGCTTATCGAGGTGCTGGTGGGCTGAGCCTGTGCTGCCAGAAATCAGCCTGTTCCTCCTGCTCCTGGCAACACAACATTTGCCCCCTATTTGCCCCCTCGTCTGCCTCGCTGCGCAGCTCGAGCGGCGGGCTGCGCGTTTGAAAGTGGGAGGGTTGGAGGAGCTGTTAATTATGGGATGGGCTGTTGCTTTTTAGATAGAGTCCCTGGTTAAGAAGAATTTTTCTGCTGGAAGTGGATAAGATTCTTGGGAGGGTTTGTGCTTTATCTGCCGCGCAGAGGCTGCTGCTGAAGTTTATCTCCGCGCAGCTCTCCGTGCTGCAATTGTTCACTGCTGAACCATCGCTCTAAGGCGGGGCTGGTTTTACAGTCTTTAGAATGTTCTTTTCCTTTCCATGTTACAGTTTTTCCCCAGGAGGGGTTTCCCGTTCCCCCACTCAAGAAGAAAACCGGGTAGGGTTATCATTACAGACCATTTGCCAAAATTCAAAGTAGTTGCTCAAGTGCTCGGTTTTCAGAACATCTCTACGAATTCTGATCTAAAATAGGAATTTTAACAAGGTTTAAATTCTCTTTAGTCACCTGAGTGAAAACCCAAAGCAAAGCTGAGAATTTCCCCCAGAACAAGAAGGGAGTTGCATGTAGGCAATTCAGGTTTGCTTTTTGGTTTCAACAGGACAGACCTGTCCCCAAACCTCGTACGGTTTTGGGTGAGCAGCGCTTTTATCTGGCACCTGCAACGGATGAAAAGGAAAGAGGGAGAGCTGGCTGGGGACAGAGGCTGGCTCTGCCCGGCTGCGGGCAGCACAGCGTCAGAGACTCGGCTCAGACAGACGGGGAGATCGTCGGCTGCCCTGACAAGCACCCGGCCCTTTCTCTGTGCTGCCAAGCCCTGGCAGGGGGATGGTCAGCCCGGTGACCAGCAGCCCCCCGCCGCAGCCCCACCGCCTGAGCTGGATCAGGGCTGGCTGCTGCTGGGCCGGGGTTGCACAGATGCTAAATGCTCTGTTCAGAGGAAAAGTGGAAGGTCTTTGGCCGTGTCAGATGCCAGCCATGGAACCAGGAGATGAGCCTGAAGCAGGGTGTGTGAGCTCACTAGTTGTCAAGCTCAGAGCTCTCTCTGGATGGTGTTCCAGGAAATTCCTGTCCAGAGGCAAGAAGGGACTGAATCTTAGAATTGTTTAGGTTGGAAAAGACCTTTAAGATCATCAAGTCCAACCATTAACCCAGCACTGCCAGGTCACCACTAAACCATGTCCCTCAGCACCACATCTCCACATCTTCTAAACCCCTCCAAGGATGGTGAACGCATCTTTCCAGGGAGACTGGGGGGACACTAACTGTTCTTCTCAAAAATCAGATGGGGAGAAGAGAAAAAAGGAGGCAGAATAGGGAAACAGCCTCATTTAAATCCAGTGCAGCACATCTGGGAGTGGTTTTCCTCTGGGTTGGGAAGCAAAGATGCTGATATCTCTGGACAAGTAGTGAACTGGGCTGGGAGGACTGTTAGGGACCCCCAGTTATGAATGGTGCAGGAACTGCTTCTCCCATCCACGTTTTCCTGCCAACAGACAGGGGAGTGCGGGGGGAAAACTGCAGCACCCAGTGCTGTGTGTGTATCTGGGGCAGGGACATCACTCTTCTAAGTGCACGCACACACACATGAGGAGCACATTTTTCTGTTGTTTTACACTCATCTTCATGCCCAAGTTGCTTTTGTGCCCTGTACACAAGGTTAAGATGTTATTTTAGTGTTTCAGTGCTAAGCAGAGCCATGAATAATATCGAGCAGTGGCCAGATGAGACCAGGATATAATCAATGTGATCCTTTGAGCTCTGGGAGGAGGGCAGACAGATGTCCAAATAATTAACACCCAGCCTTTTATGGGGCAAAAATTAGGTACTTAATTTTTCCCTGTTTTCTACCTCCACTTTAATGGGTGATTTCCTTCTAGGACAAGTTCCTGAACTTACTTGGTTCAGTTCTCCCAGTTCTCCTCGTCGCTGTCTAAGGCAGAAATTAAATTGCATAGTCATCTTGCTAAGGCTTAAAAAAAGCTGGGTGAGAGATCTGGTTACCAGCGCTGGAGTTCCTCTTGCCCAGTTCCACATAGCCAGTTAATTTATTGCCAGCAAACAAAACCACACGAGTTTGTTTCCTTGCTGCTGGTAACCTGAACTTCTCTCCTGGATCCGCTCGCTCCCGATGATCACAGCAAACGTGTGGTTACTCTAATAGCTGGTTATTAACCACTGCTGGAGGTTCTAGTTATAGCAGTGCTTAGGAGTCTGTCCTCCTCCACCTGATCACTGGGGCAAAACATGCTCCTGGTGGGTTTGGAGGCATTAGATGCTCTGGGGAGTACGTCAGCACTGTTGTGAAACCCAGTAGTAGGTAACCTGTATCTCAAGCTGTGACCTTCCCTGGGCACAGCGGTGAGATTTCAGGGCTCATCGGGAAAAGGGAACAAAGTGGGTGTCTTCTTACAGCGACTGAGAAGGTGGTTGGCTGCTGTTGGCTGATCCCTTGCAGTAGGATGTTTAATGCTCCTGGAATGGGCTGACAAACCCAAACTGTCTGTAGATGGGAGCACACCAGCCGGGCTCCGCTGCATCGGTTTTGCCTGACGGGTGTTTGTCCTCTCTTCAGGTAACTGCTGAGAGACAGCGGAGCAGCGTCAGGACATCGCCATGATGGAGGACCACGCAGCCAGCCAGGAGAAGCACATCCCATCAGGTGAGCACCTCCAGGAGAAGATGGTGTGAAGGACCTGCCTTGCTCGCTGATGAATGAATAGCCTAAGTGGGGAGAGCAGGGCCAGCGTGCGAGGGGTCCTTGGAGGAGAGGGTATCTGTGTCTGGAAGTTACCGTGGCTGCAGCCAGCGGACAGCGGGTAGCCCACAAGATGCTCTGATGCTCGTAGTCGTAGGAAAGTGCTGCTCTTTGATGTCATTGCCCGGCAAGAGCAGAAAAACCCTGGACTAGTGATCATCTTACTGCTGCAGCTTTGCAAGTGTGTGTTTCTGTGTTCAATCCTTCGTTCGCTATAAAAATACAGCACTGCTTTTGTTTGGAGACACGGCTCACGGGTGCTGCTTGCTGCCTGCTTGTCTCACCTGCACAGGGAGGTGGGGGGAGCTGGACAGAGAGCTCTGGGAGCGGGGCCATGCCAGAGTCTTTCGCCCCATATTTCAGCCCTGCATTTCTCAAGAAGCCTTTTCCTTTCTCATTCCACCGTGCTCTGCACTTGAGCTTGGAAAGCCACATAACGCCAGCAAACCTGCTGGGGCTCCTTCCCAGCTATGCTCCATATAAACATCATCTTAATTTTCTTTTCTTGAGGTGCTTTGGACACAGCTTACCTCAGATAAATGGGTTGTCTCTGTCCCGGAGAGAATCCATAGCATCCATTCATCCCGGGTTCCCTAACGCATTTCAGTCCGATAGCTCCTCTCAGCTTGTAGCCTCAGCTTCGCACATCACAGTTCCCAGGGATTTTGCTTGTGTTAGTTTGAATCTTCTTTTCCAAGTCATTTTCTTCAGTTCTCATTATTTTATTTGCCCAGACTCCTTGCAGAGAGGAGACTTGTGCCTCTTGCCCTGCTCTTCCAAAAGATGACTTTGGCAGCCTTTGCGCAGGACGTTACGGGCTGCACCGAGCCCTTCACAAAGCCCCAGTGGCTCCAGCCGTGGCGGAGAGGACAACAGTGACTCCGAAGCTGTGCATCTTTCCTGCTTAACGTTGCTAAGATCTTCCCTGCTTGCGCCATGCTTTGCTGTTTCTAGCTGTCTGGTTCACTGGGCTTTTCTTTTGCTGATGGGTTTCCACTCGTTCCTTTTGGTGATGACACTGGTGCTTTTGGTTGGCATTTTCACGCTTTGCTTGCTTGTTCCTTCAGGGGGTCGATGCTCTCCCGTTAGAGTTTCTCGCTGCTGGGGATCTGGGCAGTCAGAGTTCGCAGCGCACAGGCCAGAGTTCGCAGCCAAAGACTCCTTCTAAGCATTTGAATGTTTTCCAGGCTATCCCCTTCAGATACCAGTCGATGACGGATCGGATGAGCCTGTTTCTGAAACATCTGACGCTAAGAGCACCCCAACTACGGAAGGTGGGAGCTCTTTGACTTACTGCTTTGAATCCGTGAAGGACGGGGTCCTGGTAAACCTTGCCAAAAGGCTCGCCGTCGGAGCGAGTGCCTCTCAGCTCTTTTTTTTGCCCCCTCTGTATTTACCTGTTCATTGGTGCAGCCCGATCCACGCTGCAGCAATGAGATGGGCAGAGTCCATACGTAAAGCAGAACTTTGTGCTGATGCAAAGGCCGTGCAGGTGGGACTCCAGGCGTGGCTGTGCCGCTGCAGAGCGTTACCTGAATGTTTGTAGAAAGGATCTGATTCCGCAGTGGTCTGGAGACTCGTTCACTAGTTTAACTGCATTTTTTGTGTTCCTCTGGCTGCTTTAATCCCAAGTGTCTGCCTCTTGGAGACTTCAGGTAAAGGTGTTGGCAAAACTTATCTAAAAGACAGGTGGAAAGAGCTGCTGACCAGTTCCAGCCCTGTCCCACTGGAGGTGTGGGCAGGTCAATAGCCTGTGAAGTGGCTCTTTTCCTGTAAATGTGGCTCAAGAAATGAGTAAGCAAAAGCTGCCTGGTGCAGAAGGGGATCCTGTCCCTCTTTCCGCTTGGATCGGGACTGTCATGACGAGCGTGCTGGCAGATGGTGCCAGGTACCTGTCTGAGAGCTGCGCAGGCAGCAAGGCAGCCACAGCGCTCGGATGGGTTTTGGAGGGATCTGATGGAGCTGTTCTTTCCTGCTCCCGACCAGCGATGTCCCCACGCAGAGAGCAGCTGCAGCTCGGGCACCGTGGCTGTGTTCAGCTGGGTGTTTTCACAGTGCTTATGGTAAAGCCTGGTTGGTGTGGCAGAGGGGGACAGCTTCTGGTGTCCCTGTGATGCTGGCTTTGCTCTTCCCTGCTTGCTCATCTCCCTTCGCAAGCACTGGCTCAAGGGAGGGAGTCGGGAGCTTTTCTGAGGAAAAAGTTCTTCAGGCCAGGCCTGGCCTCCGCAGGGCTTTGCCCCCCCGGCTATGTGAAAGCTGCGTTGTTTTTCAGATGCCACCGCACCTTTAGTGGAGGAAGGAGACCACGAGGATCAGGGTGGTGTCGAACAGCACGGGGAGATCCCAGAAGGAACCACAGGTGAGGGAGACTGAGGTGGAGTTCCATCTCTTGGTGCAGACAGAGCAGAGAGCTGGACTGGCTGGTGCTTAAAATAACGCTGCGAATCCCTCGCCGGCGTGCTGCGCTTCTGGGGCCTGCGCCTTTCTTCTCCGCAGCCTGCAGAAAGAATTCCTAGCTCGCAGTCGTCCTCTTGCCTTCCCCATTCTGGGGGAAACTTGTAGCCGTTGCTTCTCTCTTTCTCAGCTCCTCATCTGACAATCTTTCTGCCTGGTGTCTCTGTGGTGGCTTCTCCTCCCAGCTCCAGGCTACGCGCTTCCCTGCCCATCCCGCTTGTCTCCGCCGCTTTGCTGGCGAGGCGCGGCGGTCACCGCAGGACCTCGCTGCTTCTCTCCCTGCTGCTTGCGCTCTCGCTCAGCCCAGCCCAGCACACGCGCTTGTCTTGGGAGCGCGGGTGGAACCCAGGCCACTGCAGCAGCCGCTCTCTGCCCGCCGGGGCCTTGTCAGGACGATGCAGAGGAAGCCAAGGGGCTACTTCAGCCTGAAGGCTCGGTCGGTGGGGAATCCCCACACCTGGGCCGGGTTTGCCGGGGAGGGACGGGGGGATTTGGGGGGCAGAGTAAGAAGGGAGCAAGCTGCGGCAGTGCTGCGTGTGTCCGAGAGGGCAGGAGCTCCTGGGAGAGTCAGGTCTCTCTGTGAGAAATGAGTCTGTGGCCCCTGTGCAGTCGCCGCTGGCTTTTCCTGGAACCATCAGGCAGGAGCTGGGTAAGGTACTGGGTGGACGTGGGCTTCTGCCCACGCTCGGACACTGGAACAAGCCCACAGCACATCCTGCGGGCAACCAAACTGTCTGTCCAGCCTCCAGTCCCCGGGCTGCTGCTGGAGCCCTGGGCTGAAAGGCAGACTGGCCAGGATGTGCAGGCTCTGCCTCAAGATCTGACTGTACCAAGGAGCCAGGAAGAAGCCGTGTGTCCTGAACTCCTTGGGAAAAAACGGGGAAAACAGAGAAAATCCCCATTTGGCTGTAGAACAGTGACTTACAGATACAGTTGATGAAGCCAGTTTGAAAGTAGTAATATTGAAAAATAGTTTGATAGAGACAAAGAATCACTGCTGTGAAGAAAACTTGCTTCTCTAGTGTACCAGTATTCCTGAAGAGTCAGGCTTATATCAGACTTGGATTTACTGGTGTCAGACAGCCTCAGCAGAGTTCGTTGCAGGAAGTGAGGTAGTAGACACCAAGAAGGTAGGGCTCAGGTAAGAGAGATTCACGTGAGTGCTGCTGGCAACATAAACTCTAAGTGAGGGTACAGGAGGGGATATAAACCCACAAGCTTCCCTGCTCCGTAACAGCCTGGTTTCTGTGCCTCTGCCTGAAGGAGCTTGTACTAACCTGCCACCCTGGATGTGTGAGCTGGTGGAACTCCCCTGCAGCCTGGTACAGCACAGGCTGAACAGATCTGCCAATCTCCATCCTCAGCCTGGGCCGATTCCCCTTCCGATGCTGCCCTGCTTGTAAACCAGCACCAGCAGGGGAGTAAATAAATTCTCTGGACTCGTGCTTGAAGTTAATTCTCGTTTTGATCCTATTTTTCCCATTCTTCCTCTGAACTGGGACCAGCTGAAGAGGCGGGCGTAGGAGCCACCCCCAACCTGGAGGACCACGCTGCTGGAGATGCCGCTCAAGGTCAGTGAATCATCCGGTGCTGGGGTCCAGTTACGGCTGCCCACGCGTGTGGCTGGTGGCCAGTGGCTTGGGACTTTTGTTCAGTGGGGCACACGCTCTGAACTGCACGAGCCGTTCCGCAGTGCTCCCTGTTCCCGACAGCGCAGGGTCACACACGCTTTGAATGTCCCAACATCCTCATTTCGGGGAGCTGCAGCTTTCCATGCTCCAGGTTTCTCTCTCAGACAGATGAAGCCCCGGTGCTTGTTTGTCCAGTTGCAAAACAGTCTGGAAAAGGTAAGAAATGGAGCTGGGATGTGCAGTTAGCCAGGGTTAGCTGCTCAGTGTTGAACAGAGTTGGGCCCTGCGTGTCCCATGGGACATAAATTAATGACTGTGTCTCTTTCTGACGTGCAGCACGTCTCCAGCCTACTCACTGATGCCCTGACTTTAAGGGCAGGTTTTTTCCCTCATCCCAGTCTAAGGGAACGTGACTGACAGAGCTCAGCACAGCGGGCAGGGAGCCTTTTGAGATCATTAATTGTGCTCAAATGAGCCAAGAAAGGACCCAGGGACTTCTTGTCTTTCTGGAAAGCCTCTCTTGACTCTGCTCAGTTCAGCCTTGATGGAAAACTTCAGGGTGGGGTTTGCCCAGTGCACCCAGCACTGGCTTAATTCCGTGCCCAGCGGGGCAGCCCCGAGGGTTCAGGGGTATTGCTCTCTTGCTAGCACTGATACACCAGAGCGCTAATTCGGTGCGCTGTTTAAAATCTTAGTTAAACCCCATTTTGTAAGGTCGTTTTCTGCTCAGTAGACACAACAAATTCCTCCCGTTGCTCGGGCAGCATCTTTCTTCCTCATGATTGCATTAGTGCACTTACAGACATCCAGGTCTTTTAAAGAATTAAATAGGTCTTTGCCTTCTGCGCTCAGGGCAGAATTCAGGTCGTCTTTGCTTTCCACACACATGAGCACAGTTATCTGCAGTCTGCTCCCTGCAATTAAAAGGAAACCTTTGCTTGCCTGTCCGGAGGGTCTTGCACTAGCATCTCCTCTGTATTTAAAACCGCGGCACCGTACAAAAAAGAAATCAAGACCTAGTGGGTGAGGGGTGAAGTTCTCTCTTCTGTCTGCCTTGGTCTGTCTGGTTCTAGGTGCTGCTTCTCACTGGAGTTTTTCATAAGACCTTTCTGTCCTGTCCTGGGATCTCTCAGCTGTTGGATGTGGGGACATCCAGCTGGCTGGAACTCTGATCTAACCTCTGTATGACGTTTCTAGGTTCTTAGGTAATTCTGCTTCTCTGAAAGTGGACTGGTAATGAAGTGCTCTTCCTTTGAACAGTTCTCTTTAATTCAGAGGAAAATGTGATTGCCAGTACACAGAGTCTTGGATATCCTGTAGTATCTACCTGCCTTTCTTGTGTTGTGGGGTGTGAATAAACGATCCTCGCAGTGAAGATGGAGCGTCTTCAAATGCCTTTGGAGGCTCAGGTGGAGAAGCCTCTTCTGAGGCTTCGCGCTTTGTGCCACGGTGGCATTCTGCCAGCTCTTGGTCTCGCGCTGCACGTTTGCCTCAGAACCCCTGGCAGGTGCTGGCCTGCAGAAGCACCGGCGCTGAACCGATCGCCCACGTCTCTGCCTGGTGGCTGTTCAGTGCTCACACTGTTCCTTTGCAGAAACGAGCCGGGATGCTCTGCTGGCTGCTGTGCTGACAACGCCCTTCAAGTCCCTGGGGTTACAAAAGGTGTTTCTTGATGCCACATCTCAAATACTACCTGCCAATGGGTGCTAGTGTAGGGTATCACAGTTTCCAAGGTCTTGGTCTGGTAGTTTCTCTTAACCAGTATAATCTCTTAAAACGGGGAGAACGTGGATAAAAGGCCGAGCCAGTCTCGAGTTCTTTTCTTGTTCTAGTCTTGTGTGTTACTCTAACAAAGCAACAGTCAAAATCTCAGTTCCGAAGCGCTCTGATCTAGGCTCTTTATTTTACCCATCGGTGCTCAAAAAGAGCCAAAAGTATTTGAAGCTGGAGAAATTCATAAGGTAAGATGCACATTCTCACTGGGGCAGTTGACTTTAAAGGAATTTCCCTATGGTCAGGGCAAATTCTCCATTGCTCAGTGCATCTCTGCTTCAGCGGAATGAATTTCTGACAGAAAAATGCCAGCTCAACTAGAATATATGGCTTAATGCAGCAATTGTTGGGTGGCACTGCAAAGGTCTGTGCCATGCATGAGATCAGCGACGGAACAGAATTCTCTCTTTTACACCCCCCCAAAAACAAACAAGAAAAAAAAAGAGATGTGTGTCTCTGTGATGGCTTTTGAATGTCACACTTTCTGCTCTGCCCAAATGGTGGCAGCAGCTGGAGCCCTGAGTGGGCGCACAGTCCAAAGACAAGAAGAGGTGGTCACTCACCACCACCACCATGGTCCCATCGTGGTGGCAGCTTAGAAAATGAGTGTGCTCGTGGCTTCTGAAGAGCTCTATAGCCGGAGCAGCTCCTAGAGTGAGGGTGTGGAGGGTGTTGGTGGTTGGATCCCCCCGACCCGAGACTGGGTCCAGGGAGGAGTCTGGTCTCCACGTGCTCTGCTGTCAGTGTTCCTCATTCCCATGAGGATCAGAGTTTCTTTCAACGCAGAAGATGCTGTAGAAGTGAGTTGTCTGTTCAGTGGGGTGATGCAGGACTTGCTTGATAGTAGATTGATAGTAGAAATCCTTAGTGTCTCTTCAGCATGACATGACATGCCTGTGCTAATTGTTTGCCCGTGCTTCGTACCTTGCGTCTTCGACACCAGGGGAGCCAAGCTCTCCAAAACTACCGCCTGGCCCTCAGGAGCACGTGGGAGATGCAATCGAAAGAGAAAGCCAGCCCACAAAGCAAGTCCCTGGAGTGCTTCAGCAGCCTCTTCTGCCGCATGAAACCAAAGCTACAACAGCAGCTCCCACCAGGATTGAGGTCACCATCCCGATACCCCTGGATATGTACCAAGGCTCCCGAGCATCCGAAGATGAAAGCGAGTTGGGGGATCATCGAGGCAGAGAAGGCATTGGCATGGATCTCGCACTGGGAGCAGAGCTGGGTCCTGGTGTGGGCACTGAGGGCTCAGCAGGAGCAGGTGGCACGGGTCTCTCCCGTGTTAAAGACGGGCCGTCTCCTTTACATACCAGAGCTCCGTTAAAAGAAGATGCCAGTGGACAGCAGAGAGATGAGGACCGTGATATCGATGAGACTGCTGAACAGGGTTGGCTTTCTCTGTCGGGTAAGCATGTTTCACCAGGACCTGAAATGGGCTTGTGTCCAGCAATGGCCAAGGAAGCTCTTAAAGAATATGCCTTTGGAGAAGACAAGTCCAAAGATGTCCTCAGAGACGTGCCAAAAGAGGCACTTCTTACTGAAACTGAGTCACAGAAAGCAGGAGAGGACCAAGAGGAGACACAGCCGTTGAGGAGGGAGGAAGACGTAGATGTCACCCCATCAGAACCTTCTGAAATCATCTCCCAGAAAGAAGTGGAGCCTGGGGAGGGAGAAGATTCTGGACCCTTGCTAGAAACAGCCACCGAGTTAAAAGATGATGTGGAAGACAAAACCGCTCCTTTGGAAGAGGCCACACCAGACACAGGAGAACGTCGCACGCCCAAGAAGAAACTGTGTGCCCACGCTGCAGACAAAGCCGTCAGCCGCGTCCCTCTCCTGAAAGGTGTGTGCCCCGTTTGCCTGCCCCGAGCTGCTGGTGCCAGGGGCTTGCTCACGACGAGGCTGCCTGAACCAGAACCTCAGCTTGCTGCCACCTCTCCAGTCCTGCTGCTGGGGAAATGGCCTGGACCTTGGCTGTCAACTGATCTACAAAGCGCCGCTGCTTCTCCCTCCCTCTCCCTCCCTCTTTAGTTCACTCCCGGATGTCCCGACTTACCTGCCAGAGCCTCGCGCTTCCGTTTGGCGTCCCTTGCATGGCGCTGGCGTGTCCCCGGTCATGCTTTGTTCACCTCTTTTTGTTTTGATTTCCTTGGACCTGTGGGGTGGGCACCTTAACTCAACACCGGGCACGCTCCCGGAGAAGACGAAGACGGCTGGACGCTGTTCTGGCACGGTGGAGCGGGGCTGGCCCGGCGCGCTGCGGCTCGTCCCAGCGACACACGTGCTGCCTGGTTTGCATGTGTGCGCTGTCCGGCCCAGTAACTCCTGGCTTTCTTAAAGAGGAGGAAGGAGGAAAAAGGCAAGTGAGATGGCAGCTCTAACCACGGGAAAGGCCCTGCTTTGCTCTCTTTCTTGTATTTTTCCCTTAAATATCCACTGCTGCTGGCGGTTGGAGGAGAGGTCTGCAGCCATCTGGCCTTACCCCACGGCGGGGTGTGTCTGATGCTCTTACAGAGCATCCTGCTCTGATCCTGGCTCTGGACACTGTGTCCCTGGGCGGTCCAACACGATGGCTCTATTTCACAGCTTCCCAGCATGGTAGGGGTTGGAAGGGACCTCTGGAGAACATCTGGTGCCACCCCCCAGCTCCAGCAGGGTCACCTAGAGCAGGGGGCCCAGGATCATAGAATCAGAACTGTCAGGGTTGGAAGGGACCTTAAAGCTCATCCAGTTCCAACCCCCCTGCCACGGGCAGGGACCCCTCCCGCGAGAGCAGGTTGCTCACAGCCCCATCCAACTTGGCCTTAAAAACTTCCAGGGATGGGGCTTCCACCACCTCTCTGGGCAAGGATCTCATTGTCCAGGTGGGTTTGGAATCTCTCAGTGGAAGGAAGGAGACTCCAGGCTCTCTGGGCAGCCTGTACGTGGGGTGCCCTGCGTGAGCTGCCCGTGTGCAGAGGCCCAGCTCTTGGGTGCATCTAACCGTGTGCGCATCTCGAGCTGGGCTGGGAGGGCAGGCAGTCCCCGGAGCTGCTGCCTTCGTGCCGCAGTCTCAGTCTCAACAGGCTTAGAATCATAGAACCATAGAACGGTTTGGGTTGGAGGGGACCTTTAAAGGTCATTTAGTCCACCCCCTTGGTCTTGGGTGAAGGTCTGAGAGTTCACCACTGGATTCATGACCATCCCTGCCAACAGAGCAGCTCTTAGACCTTTTCTTTCTCCAAGAGCTGCTTTCCACCTTTGCTGGGGCTCAGAGGGATGTGACTCGGGCCCTGCTTGGTGCCCAGATGCAGGCCTTGCAGTGAGTGATGTTGAGAGCTGGGGCAGCAGGACAACACCCGATGGTGTCTCACCGTGTTGTCCCTCAGCTCTGACTGTCCAGGGCCTGGCCTGGGGAGCAGCTTTGCCTTTCACCCCAGTGCCACATCCCGAAAGCTGGCTTGTCTGCTTCCCTGAGCCTGGAACTACTGCTCTGGTTTGCGGCAGGGAGAGTGTGCTCTTCGCTGCGCCGGGACCGTGGAGAAATCGTTGATGTAGCTTTTTTTCCCTTGGAGCCAAAGCTCATAACAGATTTCTCCTCGTTCACTACCTAAGGAGCTGTCGGGGAGCTTCACACGCGTGCTGCAGGGTGTTGGCATGGCTTGCTCTCGAGCGGGCTGGAGATGCATTGCCCACAGGCAGCCAGCTTCTGATCCATTGGGAGGGATTTCTTTAATTATTCAACGATCTTTTCCTTCAAAGACAGAATCGTAGAATCCTGGATTGGAAGGGACCTCAAGGATCGTCTGGTCCAACCTTTCTGGGAGATGCCGAGATGAGGTGGCCCAGCACCTTGTCCAGCTGGATCTTAGCAGTGTCCGGGGGACTCCACCACCTCCCTGGGGAGGTTATCCCAATGACAGCTCGTGTTGTGAAAAATTGCCCTCTTGTGTCTCACTGGGATCTCCCCAGGAGTAACCTGTACCCGTCACCCCCGGCCACACGGCTGCTTTGTGGCTGTTCAGCTCCAGCCTTGCTCCAGTCCCAGTTTAACTGAGCTCCGGGAGCGGCTGCTGGGGTGCTCAGTGCTGGGTCCACAGCCTCACAGAGTCACAGGGGAAGGGTTTCTGCAAGCACCGAGTGACTCTGAGGTATTTGTAAGACCTGTAGCTCGTTCGGAGGAGGGCAGGGCCACGGGGCACCCTGGCACACACGCTGCTGCTCTGCAGGTGGCATCATCTCTCTCTCTCTCTCGAGTTACTGCCCGGGCCCAGGAGATGTGACTGTGCCCATCTCTGTTTGGCAGGTCGGATCGACAAGGAGGGGACCGAGGCTGAGGAAAAGAAACCGAAGGTAAGCTAAAAACATAAAAGCAGAGGTGACAGCAACACGCTTCAGCGCTGCGCACGCTCCCAGCTCCCTCTGCTGCTCTCCCGGGCTGCGGTTCCTCTCAGGAAGCCTCACCATTACCGTCCCTTCCCCCCTTGTCTTTCAGGAGTGGTTTTATTTTCCCCTCCCTCACCCCGGCTTGGACGGTGCAATGCACGGCAATCCCTGGGGCAGGGGCAGCGAAGCAAACCGGAGCCAAGCTCGTGGCTCCTGGGGGCTGGTGGGTGGAGAAATCATTCCTTAGCCCGAGACTGGGAAGCAGCCAGCTGGCTTTGCTGGGCAAACTGGTGCAGAAGCAAAGGCAGAACTGCGTTGGGCCCTACTGGGGAGAAGCAGCGGAACAGGGAGAAGAGCAAGAGGCTGCGATTAAAAAATGGACTGAAATATTCTAGGCCTTGCAGGTGCTGTGTTCTGGGCGAGGAGCACAGTTTAATAGCTGGTAAATTCCAGAAGCGTAAAGATATGTCTTTATATATGTATATACAATAAGATCTGTCTTTAATATATATCTGTATATGGAAGGTAAAGATATATATAAGATATATATAAGATAAAGATCTGTATCTTTAAATATTCTATATATATCTAGGCATATCTTTACATACTTATATATAAGATATAAAATATATATAAAGATACATAAAGAGATGTATAAAGGTGTATAAAAATCTATGAAGAATTATGAAGATTTATATAAAGATATAGGATATATCTTTACATAAAGATATGAATGATCTTTCCCTTCAAAGGCAGAATCATAGATTGTCTTTACATAAAGATATAAGGATATATAAGATATAATGATATGTAAGATATATCCTTAAAGAAATATCTTTCTATAAAGACCTGTAAGATAAATCTTTACAGATATATCTTAGATACGAAGGTGTCACTGGTGACTGGGAGGAGCTGTGGCTCCGCTGGTGCGGTTAACCTGGTTAGTGCCAGGTTAGTTAGGTAGTGAACAAGCTGATGCACAACAGAGCGAGTGGAGAATTAGAAGCGAGGAATTGTTTTCAAACGGTGTGAAACCGGGTCTCTCTGTAGGGAGGGTTGGCAGCACTGTACCAGGCCTTTGGCTAAAAGCCAGCGTCCCGTTGCTGACGGAGCGGGTAGGATGGGGGGCAGGGGCCCTGCTGGGTGTCAGCGGAGCGGTCCCTGCGGCATCGCTGCCAGGGGAGCGCGTGAGAGTTTGGGAGGGAGCAGAGAAGTTCAGGTGGTGAAAGGAGCCCCTGGTGCAGAGGGGGGTGGCACGGGCAGGCTGTCCCCGGGCGACACGTTCCCCAGAACGGGGCTCGGGCGTTGCTGTGCCCCGTGGGAGGAGCAGAGCCCAGGGATCCTGGGGTGCTGGTGCAGCCGTGGCACCCGGCACGGCCCCGCGGCACCAACCGCTGCCCACCTCACACCCAGTTCTGCATTGCACCTTCTAATCCTGCTTATTGTCAGCGATCCCCTTTTGTTTCCCTCCCATACTGATGTTTTTTTTGTTCCCGTTTTATTTTGTTTCCATGTTTAAGAAATCCTCACCTTCCACTGCCAAACCCCCAGGCGCTAGACCCTCCATCCCCCCCCAACGACACACCTCCTCTAGCACAACCCCTCCGAAAACACCCTCCAGCCCTGCCTCCACCTCTAAACGAGCCTCCTCTGTCACATCCCGACCTGCCAGTACAGGAACGCAGGAACCGAAAGGCAAGGTAAGGCAATGGGATGCGAGAGGCAGAGGTGCCGGGGGGAATACCCCGAGGCGGTCCTGACAGCGCTTGGCTGGGCAGGCTCTCCAGTCCTGGCCAGCGGAGAGGGTGGGATGTGCATCCCCGTCACCTTCCAGTCGCCAGGGACAGGCTTGGCTCCACTTTTGGTGTTCGAAGCATCCTGATCCATCTCACCAGCACGCAGGCTCCTCGTTCTGTGTTACAGCAAAAATGCCTCACTGCTGCAGGGGGTTCCTGCTCTCCCGAGGCATTGCCAGGTCCCTCTGTGCTCTCCCACGCTCCTCTTTGTTCTGCAGCTTTCTGCGGTGTTTTCTGGGCGCCTGGGCTGGAAGCAGCAGATGTGTTTGAGGTGTGCCAGATCTGCCAGGTGCTGCAGGGAGGACAGGGAACACACGCACATCCCAGGCTTATTCTGCACTGTAGAAGGAGCTCAGAGGTTCCCCTTGCGGTGTTTACTCATCCAGACGCACCCATGCTGAGGGAAGAGCAGGGTCTGGTGAGGGAGGAGAGAGTCTGCAGGTCACGGGTGATGGGCTCTGCTTCTTCCGTGCGAGGGTTTGCGGTGGCTCTGCCCTTGTTCCCTGCTGCCTTCAGACCGGGCAGCTCCTGAGTGGTCACTGGTGTGTTTTTCGTGAGCTTTTGTGTGCAGACCAGCTCTAGAAAGTCATCAAGGAGAAGATGTGCTGGTCTATAGATTTGGAGAGGCTTTTCTGCAGGATCAGAAGGCAATAAGCAGCACGCTGCTATTTCCCTGCTGTCACAGACGGGGTGTGTAGGAGAGGTGGGGGGAGAGGAGGTGTTTGGGGTCTGGCACCGTGCTCCTGAACGCAGCCCCTGCCCCAGTCACAGAGCCACAGAACCATGGAGTTGTTCTGGTTGGCAGAGCCCTTTCAGAGCATCCAGTCCAACCACTCCCCAGCACTGCCCGGGCACCACTGCCCCCTGTCCCTCAGCACCACAGCTCCACGGCTTGGAAACCCCTCCAGGGGTCCTGTTCATCTCAGTGACATCCAGTGCTGGGACTTGTTCCTTGGGAGCAGAGCCCGACCCCCCCTGGCTCCAGCCTCCTGCCAGGAGCTGTCAGAGCCAGAAGGTCTCCCCTCAGCATCCTCCTCTCCAGGCTGAGCAACCCCAAGTCCCTCAGCCATTTATTGCTTGGATTTTTTGGTAGTCAAGGCATTTATTTGTCTTCTATACAGAATTTTAGCAGAACAGAAGAAAGAAAACAATGCCATTTAGAGAAGAGAGGAGGGAGTTGAGCGTAGTTTTTAAGCAGGGCTGAGCGGGCGGGGAATATCGGAGCTGGAGCTGAGAGGGGAAAGCGGCACAGCCGCTCTGCCAGCCCACGGGTGACTGTGCCGCGGTTGTGGCAGGCGACGCGGTGGGAGACGGGGTGTGAACATCCCCATCGCGGGTGGAGGAGCCAGTGGGAGCTCCTGCAGGCTGTCAGGGTGGGAAGCAGCAGGATCTCCTGTGGCCCCGATCCAGGAGGGCCGATAGCCCGTCCCTGGGCAGATTCCGCCCTTGACATCGGCCTTTCCCCGTCGCATCCCCAGGGCCCGGAGATGAGAGGTGGCACGAAGACGGGCACGCCACGGTCTGCGGCCGGGCAGGCGCAGAGGAACTCGACCAACGCCACGCGCATCCCAGCAAAGACCCCCACGGCCCCCAAGACACCTCCCAGCTCCGGTAAGTGCCACTGCCTTCTCGCGGCGTCCGACCCCGGAGGCTCCGCTCTGCCGGTGCTCCCAGGCTCTCAGTGCAGCTGCCTGTGGGTTGTGGACAGATTTGGCCCAGGTGCCAAGCGAGGGGAGGGCCAGAGGTTGAGGTCTTGGTGATTCAGAGCTGCTCAGCCTGGTCACGGCACTGTGGGGCTGAGCTAGGGTTGAGTCCTCCGGCGTCAGCCTTTTGGGACCCTGCTTTATCTGCTCGCTTCATGTAGCTGCCAGTGTGTAGGAGAGGGCAGTTGCTTTATGTCTTTGGGATTTCCTCCAATTTGGAAGATTTAGGCAGCTCCATTTTTTTAATCCATCTATTCCTTTTCTCTTGATGGTATTTCACAAAGACCAGGGGCAAGAGGATCAATTCTTCGATTGCAGGAGTGGAGATTAGCCCATTATTCTCAGAGAAGAAAACCCCAGAAAGCAGCAAGCATTACCAATTCCCATTAAAACGGTGCATTTCACTAAATATATATATTTTTCATACTTAACCAGAACTGCATAAAACATTAAATCAATTAAATTTCCAGCTTGGTTATGTTTAAGCATCTTTCTCATTCATTAAACAGGCAGAAAGGAGCAGAAAAAGCCACCTCCTGCAGCAGCAAAGTCTGAGAAAGGTGATGTTCATGTTTTTTCTTTTCTTCTCGGCTCGGGGGCAGTTCTGAGCTCCTCAGTGATCAGTCTTATCTAATGGCATGTAATGGTTTTGTTAAAATGCTTCCAAATTTCCAACAGAAAACTGGTTTTGTTGGGGTGTCATGCATGTTAATGGGGAATCTTACCAGCGATCCAGGCAACGCAGACCATCTTCCTTCTGAGATACTGGGAGATTGCCTTTAATCAGTTTTCCCTTCCAAATGCAGTGGAGGGAAGCGCAGCCATCTCCCCCTTGCTGATGGTCAGCACTGGGAGCAGCGGGTGGGCCCGGGGGGACAGACCAGCCCCACAAAGGCAGGGGAGAGCGGGGGAAGGTCAAGTCCCCGGGTTGCTTATCCTGCGCTCGCCTCCCTCTGCAAACCTCAGGTGAGCAGCCGAAGTCTGGAGACAGAAGCGGTTACAGCAGTCCCGGCTCCCCCGGGACCCCGGGCAGCCGTTCCCGCACTCCCTCTCTGCCCACCCCACCAGCCAGGGAGCCCAAGAAGGTGGCAGTGGTTCGCACACCACCCAAATCTCCTGCCTCTGCCAAGAGCCGCATCCAGCCCTCCGCCGCGCCCATGCCTGACCTGAAAAACGTCAAGTCCAAAATCGGCTCGACTGAAAACCTGAAGCATCAGCCCGGTGGTGGCAAGGTAAAGATGGACTCTGCTGTCCAGGGGCTTGGCTGGAGGGATGGTGGGTGCTCGAGGCTGAGGCCGGGAGGGGAGAGCCCTCCCTCGAGCAGCAGCAGCCCGGCTGGGGCCAGAGGGGCGGCAGCGGGCGGCCGAGCTTCAGCTGATCTCCAGCCCGCTTCTGGGTTTGGAGCTTTTTGGGCTGATTGGCCTGAAATGGCTTTGCCTGGCTTAGTGCAGCGGAGCTGTCCTGCAGAGGGGACTGCCCAGAGTGCCCCGTCGAGGCGTGGGCAGCCTGCCAGGGGAATGACCTTGCCTTGCCGAGGGAGAGCAGCCGGTGCCCTGCAGCCCCAGAGACTCGCAGGGTGAGGGCTGTGTTTCCGAATCCCAGGCTGTGTGATGCGGAGCAGGCCCTTCCGTGCTGCCTCCCTTGCTTCACTGGCGAGCAGACAGGGTGGTCTCCTCCCCACGAGGGTCCCTGGCTTCACGTGTTGCTCAGAACGCTGTGGTTTTGGGTCCAGCTCTGAGGTTTGGGGTTGCGTTCTGCCATCGGGCGCTGTCTGGCTGCGGGATGCAGCGTGGCACGGCCAGGACTGGTGACACCAGCATCCTTTCTCCTGCTGGTGCTTTGCACTCCCAGAGAGGCCGTTTCACAAGCAGTGAACTCCCAAGTGCTTGGGAATGAGGATCTCAGGTTCTCTTTTGTAAGCCCAGCGGAAGAGAGTTTGGGGTGGGCGTGAGGTGAGCTCATTGGTACGTGCAGTCCCACCAGCAGCTTCTGCCCTGGCGCTGGCTGCTCAGCACCCCTCCGAGCCTCTCTGCACTGCTCCCTTGCCCTCTGTGGCTCTGTCTTGAGGCTTCTGTAAAATCCTCCTTGCTGCACGGGTGGAGAGAGGAAAGCACCCGGTTCCTCTGGCTGCTCGAGGCCCGGTGGCTCCTCTGCAGATGTCAAAGGGCAGAACTGCCTGTCGGATGGCCAGGAGTCCCCATGTGCTTGTGCCTGAACGCTGTCCTGGGGGTGGGACCCTGCCCTGCAGACCTTGCTCTGCGGCTGCTAACGCAGCAGAGCTGTGCCAGACCTGCCCCGTGTGGTACGAGACATTTCCTGGGACTGGGCAGCTCCGTGGCTCTGAACTCCGGTGTGGGGGGAGGCTTTGAGATGTCTGCTCTTCACCATCCTGCACAGCAGCATGTTTTTTCATTTCCTTGTGTGGTTTTTTTTTTCTTTTCCCTGTGGCTGGCCATTGACAGGACAATTTTTTTGGACAATTTACTGGACAAAGCACATTTTGCTTTGTCCTGCAGTCACGGGGGGCTCTGGAGCCTGGGCAGGGCTGCTCTGGCTGTTGGTCATGAGCAGAACAGCAGTGTCCTTCCAGCTGCCTGTGTCCCAGGCCTCAGCCTTCCCACCCACGGAGCACAAGGTGTCAGCTTTGATTTCTCCCCTCCCCACCCCAGCCACTGCTTTTAGGACTTTTAGAAGGAACCCTTCTGTTGGCTGTAAATTGGTTAGCTTGTTTGCTCTTTTAATTTCTTTTTAACCCAGCTTTCACAAGGTTGTTTTTTCCCCTCTGTCAGACAACACGTTTATTGTTGTCACTGAAGGAGTAAGAGCAGCTGAATTTGGGGCAGTTTGCTGCTCTTTGAAGGGGAGAACGGCCGGGTGCTCTGGTGGGGATCGTGTAGGACCCGGGGCTGCTCTTAGCAGCCGGGTTGAGCAGGAGGAGAAGGGGCTGATCCCACCCGTTTGGTTGTAGGGTGGCCGGACGATGGGTCTGGACTCAGCTCTGCGCGCAGATTGGAGCCCCCCAGCCTGGGGGAGCAGAGGCTTACGGGGCACACACCCCAGGAGCCAGCCAGCAGAGACCCTTCCAGAGTCCCGGCGCTGGCTGAGCGGTTCATTGGCGCTGGCTCGCTGAGCCCTGCTCCAGCAAAGCCTGGCCTAGCAGAACTGGGTCCAATTTGCAGGATTAGGTGGTGAGAGCTCGGGAAAGGACGCTGGAGCGCGTGGCAGCCCTGGTGCTTCCCATGCTGAAGATGCAAGGAGCAAGGAGCTCTCCTTGCAGCAGCGGGCCAGGGACACCCGAAACAGAGGGTGAGGTTCCTGGGCGGCCGGCTTCGTGGAGCTTGTGGTCCAGGCCCCGCGCGTGCAGTGTGACGTGACGCTGCTCTCCGTCCCTCTCGGGAGGGCTGTGCTGCAGCCAGGCTGGCTTTCACCTCTGCTCACCTCTGCTTGATGCTCACCTAGGCTGTAAAGCCTCTCCAGGCCACGCAGGGGAAGGAGCAGGGACTGTCTTCATCTCTGCATTGTCTGGGATAGCTGCTCCCGTGCCTGGGGTCGCTCCAGTGTAGCCACCTCTATAAAATCCATAGGGAAAAATAAGCCTGAAAGGGAGACAGCTTCATTCGTCCAAAACCGTGTGTTGGAGAGAGGGCCTGGAGGGTGGAGATAGCGTGGTGTGCAGGTCCCCGGGGGCACCAGCCTCTCTGCCAGCCAAGATGGCATCAGGAGTACGCAGCAGAGCTGCTGCTGCCTCTGGGTTTGGTCTGTGCTGCCCCTTTTGTCTCCTGGATACAGCAGTTAGGAGAAGCATGTTCAGGGCACCGCATCCCTGGCAGCGTTTGCTTTTTCTCTTTGTAACTGCAGAGGGAGTTTGAGCCCTGCCCAGCGCAGAGCTCAGGCCTCCTCTCTCAGTCCATGCTGGTCACAGCTCCCGCTCTCCAGCCTGCTGCCCCGTTTGCCCAGTTTGATCGGGGTGCTGAAGCGTGAGGCACCTGTGTCTGTCCTGGAGAGGGGACACATTGCTGGGCACGGGAGATGGGCCTGAGCGGGCATTTTTCTCCCAGCCCCATCCCTCCTCCTTCCACTGGCTCTGCAGGAGCTGAGTCTCAGAGCACTGGTGCCTGTTTGCTGCCCAGCAAGTTCCCCGTTTTGTTCAGTGGAAGAAAACGGGGTGAACTGGCTTTTTTTGCTGGTGTTTCTGGCCTGGAAACCTGGGCTGCCTTGCTAGCCAGATGTGTCCAATGTCTGGCGTTACCCTGCCCACCTCCGTCTGCAGCCTCCAGCCCCTGAGTAGGCAAATCCATGCAGCAACCAGAGGTTCTCCTTGCTCCTGGCGCTGGAAGGCAGGTTCCTGGGTTTAGTGCTGTAACACATGGTCGAGCTCCAGATGGTCATGTTGTTTCTCACGCTCTTTTCTGGCTACCAAAGGTGCAGATTATTAATAAGAAGCTGGACTTTAGCAGCGTTCAATCCAAGTGTGGCTCAAAGGATAATATCAAACACATCCCGGGAGGAGGCAGTGTGAGTACCTTCACACTTTCAATGCACTCTAATAGTTCTAATGATTAAGTGGCATGTTGTGTACACTAAACTGCCGATGCTATCTGCAGCGACCCTGCCGTCAGATAGCTATTGGTGACGTGCAATGACTCTTTTCTGGCTACCAAAGGTGCAGATTGTTAATAAGAAGTTGGACTTTAGCAGCGTTCAATCCAGGTGTGGCTCAAAGGATAATATCAAACACATCCCGGGAGGAGGCAGTGTGAGTACCTTCACACTTTGAATGCACTGTGATAACCCTGAGATCAGTGGCATGCTGTATTCACTAAACCCCAATGCTATTGCAGCGGCCCCCGGCTGCCCGATAGCCATTGGTGCCCCGCTGTCGTTTAACCCCATTAACCCCAAAGACGTGGCTAGATGAACCCTAACGAGTCCTGGACATGCCTGACATGGCCAGAGCTAACCGGCGCCCCGTAGAAACCCTGTCTGTAACAAAACACCCCCTTAACTGGAAGGTCTCAGGCAGCCTGGAAGCTCGGTGGCTCAGTGCCTGCAGGGCGGGCAGCCCGAGCAGCCAGGGACGTAGCTGCCGCTGCAGTAGCTGGGCAGGTTGATGAGTAAACACTGTCCTCCTTGCTTAATGTCCTGCTAAATTGCCCGTGACTCTGCACAACAAGTGGAAACGCAGGTTCCTGCCCGTTCCCATCAGGCAAGTATGATCTGTGCAAATATTGAAGCTTCTCCTTGCTAATGAACGTGGCCGGCAGTGCCCGTGGAGGCTGAGCCTGCAGTCATCGTGGGTCAATTGATTGAGCGCTGGCATCTCCAGCCACTCCCAGATAAACAGCCGGACTCAGCTTTCAGTTACCGTGCCAGAAACCTGGAGAAACTCCACAGGGCTCGGTGGATTTACACCAGTCTCTCTGGAGACAGTTTGGGTCTGGGAGAGGTGACAGACCAAGGAAGGCGCATCGCTGAGACCCCAGCCTGCAACCCGCTGCTCTGTGGCTGCCTGCTCTGTGGCCATCTCAGGAACCTGGTGCCCTCAGATGTTCCCAGAGCACGTTCCTTGTGCTGTTTCTGGTCTCTCTGGACACCCTCCCTGAGAAACTGAGCGTTGCAGAGGGCTTGGCGCATGAGCACTGGGACAAAACTAGGTTTGAAACCTCCCTCTGAAATTTGGTGTTATTTTGCGTTTATTTAAGGGGCCGGAGGAGCTGCTTGGCTGAGGTCTCACCTCTGTGAAGCAGGTTCCGTGCTGGTTCTGCTCTTTGCCCAGGGTCCCACTCTGGCCGGGCTGCCGGGCGCGTGGCCGACCACTCGTCATGGCATCAGTTGGTGTTGGTCAGGAGCCCTCTGTTGCTGTGGCTGGTACCCACCCGCAGCGCAGCGCAGCGCGCTGAGCTCATCCGTTTCTCCACCGCAAGCTCACACCGTGGGCAGGCGTTGGCAGCTGCAGCGGGCTGAGAACCACTGGGCTTTCTGCCTGGAGGTCGTCAGCCCTGCCCAGGCTGTGCCAGGGGCGAGCGTGGTGGGGTCGCTGCCCGGCTGCGTAGGCACGGGAAGCAGCGGCTCCAGGGCAGAGCCGGGTGCTGCCGCAGCAGTGGCTGCCCACACCAGCCTGGCATAGAGCCGGGCCCTGCGGCTCCTCCGATACGAGGGGTGACGAGAGACCACCAGCCTTGGGTGGCTGGCACACCTTGGTCCTTGCCAGCGCTGTCGGCAGGGCCTGCCTGCCCAGCCACGGCTGCTCCGAGGAACAAGCCCTTCCTGGCATAACCTGGGGGTGGCATCTGAGGTTTTTTTAAGCCTCTGACAAGGTGATACCTTAGGCAAAAGTTGACCTGAGCGATGCTGATGCTGAGAGGTGGGATCCCCAGGTCTCTGGCACTGGTTTCCCAGGCAGGCAGCTCTGTGGCCCTTTTTCTTTCTTGCCAAAATGGGGAGGCCCCTTCTCTGCTCCCCAGCAGGATGGCAAAGGTCAACGGAGTCCTGCCCGTGGAAAGAGGGAACTGGAATGAGAGCAGAAGGTGTTTCAGTTGCTGATTGCTGGCTCTGGACGTGGGAGGTCTTTCAGCCGCAGGTCCCAGTGGTGCCCGGGTCGCTCCCGGGCCCTTCGGGGTCAGGGCTGGGAGCAGAAGGGCTCCAGCTTTCCTTTCCGGGGCCTGGTTCCTGCCTCTGGCTGAGTCGAGCTCTCCTCCTGCCCCCTGCGTTACACGTGTGATCTTCCCCCAGTGCTGTCCTCATGTCTGTGTCTGCCGTGTGCTCCCGGACCCCGGGGATGCTCTTCCCCCCTCTCTCTGTCTGCACTCTTTGTCCAGCGTGCCTTTGGGTGCCCACCAGAGACAAGGCATGGCCGTGGGAGCTGCGGGGTGGTGGGACGGTGGTACCCAGCCTCTGTGCCCCCCTCCTTCTCCTGGCTGCGTGGTGGAGCAGGGAGTGTTCCCGGTGCTGTGCACAGCCGTGGCCCAGCACCAAGCTCCGAGGGCGGTGGGGCTGACACACGGGGGCTGCAGGAGGCACCTTCCCCCCGGGGCTTTCAGCACAGGCTGCTGGGGTGATGGAGAGCGGTGGCTACGGTGAACCCTTTGTGCTGGCTTCTGGCCGCGGTGGTCGGGAGGAGTCAGCTCCTCTGCAAAGGTCCCCTTGGTGCTGGCACAGCCTTCCCGAGGTCGATGGGGGCAGCACAACCCGCTGAGCAGAGCCCAGCGCACACTCCCCTGGGCATCCAGGGAGAGCCAGATGCTTCCCGGTGCCTGGCACCCGGCCGCAAGGCACGGGCGATCCCGCTGCTGCTGCCCAGCCCCACTGCCCCCAGCGCCAGCCCGTTCACTCGCGGCTGGCAGCCCAAACCCAGGGCCCAGGGAACTTCCTGGGGGTACGGGGATGTTTGCCCACCCCCGTGTCTCCTGCTCGTGCCACAGCCGGGGTGTGTGTGTGTGTGTGCTTTGCCGTCCCCGACAACGCCCGATGGTCCCAGGCCTTTCCAGCGGTGGCTGTGTGCCAGTGTGGTGGGCACCCGCTGCCCGTAAGCGCTCGACAGCTCCCCGCTAGCCAGCTCCTCGTGTGTGTGTCTTGTCACCCGCTGTCCCCGGGCAGAGGCTGGCAGCCCCAGGTCACGGCCGGGCTCCCCACGGGATGGTTTCGGCGTCGCTGCAGCCCGTGCTCGGGGATGCGAGGAGTGAACCGCATCAGAACCAGAGCTCAGCACCAGGGGCTGCTGCTGGGGGTTGGCAGAGAGCAACTGCCACGTTAATCTGTGTCACGGGGGCTCCTGGGAGGTGTTTGGGGACTTTGGTTGGATGGTTTTTATTTTTGCCTTTTTTTTTTTTTGTTTTTTTAACCTTTGTTTTCATTACAGCATTTTTCAGAAATGCATATTTTGGTCCCTCCTTTAAACAGTTCTGCGCACATTGATCATTTCTGTTCTTTCAGTTTTTGTGGACATAAGCTTTATGTTTTACACCAGAAAAGGTATTTATTTTTTACGTTTTTCTCTCTGGTATATCTCCTCCTTTTGGATGATGTGTATGCAAATCTTAATTAATTACCACTCCACTTTCTCTCTCACTTAAAAAAAAAAAAAAAGCACTTTAAACTTGCCTCTGCTTCCCCTCTGTGAGAGGGGATCTCGTGCATGCTGACGTTGAGAGGCTACTGCACACGGGCATTAATGAGCTCCCGTTTCCGATGACAGTTTCTCTGGTATCATTAATCCTCCTGGGGTCTAAGCTGTCCTTCCCCTCCAATCCGGATCAGGTGCCGGTGTGTGTTGTGCCTCCCCCTCCCCAGGCTGCCCACGGTGGCCAGAGGCTCACTGCCTGTTGCTTTCTCCTACGGACAGGTCCAAATCGTTTACAAGCCAGTCGACCTGAGCCACGTGACATCCAAATGTGGTTCCCTGGGCAACATCCATCATAAACCAGGTATGGCAGCGCTGGGTGCCGGTCCTTGGGAGCTCCCAGGGCCTGGTGCTGGTCATTGGGAGCGCCCGGGGTTGGGTGCTGCTCCCTTAGGGATGGGTGCTGCTCCTTGGGAGCTCTCAGGGCTGAGTGCTGGTCCCCTAGGGCCAGATGCTGCTCCTTGGGAGCTCCCAGGGCCTGGTGCTGGTCATTGGGAGCGCCCGGGGTTGGGTGCTGCTCCCTTAGGGATGGGTGCTGCTCCTGGGGAGCTCTCAGGGCTGAGTTCTGGTCCCCCAGGGCCAGATGCTGGTCCTTGGGAGCTCGCAGGGCTGACATCCCTGCACAGCATCCTTTGGGAAGTCTCTTCACCCTGTTTCCCATTTGCCCTGGGTGTCCCACATCCCCACGGGGTCTCTCTTGCACCGTTTTCCTGCTCCTCAGCTCCCAGCGCAGCCTCAGAGGGTTTCAGTTGAGCCCCCCCAGCACTTTCCTCCAGCCTGCCCTGGGAGCTGACCCAGCTCGTGCTCTTCTCTTCCAGGCGGTGGCCAAGTGGAGGTGAAATCTGAGAAACTGGACTTCAAAGATAAGGTGCAGTCGAAAATCGGGTCCTTAGATAACATCAGCCACGTCCCTGGAGGAGGAAATAAAAAGGTAAAGGGGCCCTGGGTCGAGACCAAGCCTGTTGTGACTGCCTGCCTGCCCTGTCAGCGGGCAGAGAGCCGTGAGGTCCGGACTCAGAGAGGGTCCTGCTCACCCTGCTCACCTTCAGGCCTCCCGGCCTCTCCTCCCTGCTCACTCTCCCGAGTGCTCAAACCATTGCCCATGTCCTGCCCTGGCACGGGGTGCCCTGTGCAGGCTTGTCCCAGTGCAGGGACGGGCCACTCAGCTGCTGTCCCACCGCCCAGGTACCTCCTGCCAACCGCTGCTGCCAGCGGGCAGAACCCAGGGCTCTGCGGCTGCGTCCCCGACCCGGGGGACGTGTCCTGCAGCAGAGCTGTGGCAAAGTGGCCAGTAAATGGTGTGGCCAGCAGGACCAGGGCAGGGATCATCCCTGTGGGCTGAGGAGGCTGCCCCTCGAATCCTGGGGTCAGTTCTGGGCCCCTCTCTCCCAGCAGGACAGTGAGGGGCTGGAGCATGGGCAGAGAAGGGCAGCGGAGCTGGGGAAGGGGCTGGAGCACAAGGGTGCTGAGGAGCAGCTGAGGGCCCTGGGCTTGTTCAGCCTGGAGCAAAGGAGGCTGAGGGGAGACCTTCTGGCTCTGACAGCTCCTGACAGGAGGCTGGAGCCAGGGGGGTTGGGCTCTGCTCCCAAGGAACAAGCCCCAGCACAAGAGGAACCGGCCTCAAGCTGCCCCAGGGCAGGTTTAGGTTGGAGCTGAGGAACAATTTCTTCCAGCCCCTTGAGGGTTGTCCAGGGCTGTCCCAGGCTGCCCAGGGCAGGGGGGGAGTCCCCGTGACCCCTGGAGGGGTTTCCAAGCCATGGAGCTGTGGTGCTGAGGGCCAGGGGGCAGTGGTGCCCTGGCACTGGTGGGGAAGGGTTGGACTCCCGTGATCTCAAAGGGCTCTTCCAACCAAACCAGCTCTGTGACTCACGACAGGCTCTGTCCTCCTGGCCCATGGCCACCTGATGGGCACAGATGTCCCTGGTGGCCTCTCCCGTGCTTTGTGCTCTTTGGGCTGTTCTCTGCAGTTGAAACGTGTTCCTGTCCAAACCTCTCACATGAAATGGCCCCACCATCACCAACTGGTCCTGGTCTCTGCACTGCCAGTGCTCCCAGTGGTGTGGCACAGAGCGGGCAGCTCCGGGCGCAGCGCAGGTGCTGGTTCCGCAGGGAAAGTGGAGCATTAGAGGCTCTGCTTTATTTAGACAAGGTGACTTGGCAGGAGGCCACCACTTGAGAGGGAAGGGGACCTCTTCTTACCTCCAATCTCGGCCTGACCGAGGGCTCCGTGCGGGGAGCCGTGTGTGTGCGGGGGGGTTAAGCTGAAAGGCCAAAGCCACTCAGGTCAGAAACGCTGACCCTGGGGGGCTCTTCCTGCCGCAGGCTTTGATGGTGGCTTCACAGTAAGTAAAACACCTCGACCACCCCGCTGCGGGACGGCCCGGTCCCTGGCAGGCAGGGAGCAGGAGAGCAGGTAAGCACAGAGCTGAGACTCCAGGGCAGTGGTTGGATTTCTGCAGGAAAAAGCATTTTCATCTTCCTCCTTCTTCAAACACTTTTTGTCTCGCTGGGAGGGGGACGTTCTGTCTCGTTCCTGTATTGTGACCCTTTGTTCTTGGCCACGTTTCCTCTGCACGCTCCCGGCTCTCCCTGTCCCAGCAGCGCGCTGGCCTCTGACTGAGGGACCGCTTGACTTCCTTACCCTTCTCTCGCTGCCGCTACGCATCAGGCCCTTCCCGCCCCGTTTACGGTGACGGTGACGGGTCCTTCGTATCCTGGCACGTTCACTCGCCCACGGTTTGAAGAACTTGCCCTTTGGAGGGGGAATTTCTTTGCACGGCCGTGCCCCGGCGGTGGTGTCACCGGCAGTTGCCTGTGCCCTGCCTCATCCCAGCCCGGGAGGAGGTGGTTGGTGTAACCGAGCTGTGCCCACAGCCCTGTGCCCACAGCGGCCGCTCCCCGGTGCTGTGTGTGGACAATTTTCCTCCCTGTCTCCAAAGGCAGCTGCTGTTCTTCCTCTGAGACAGTGAAGCGCTCTGTTTTTCAGATCTTTTTCTCACCAATTTTCTATTTCTTTTCTTGGTGCTTTTTTTATCTTTTTTCCTTCTTGTTGACATCTCTTGGCTCATGGGTTTTGGTTTTTTTTGTTGCTGATGCGTATTTTGCACCCCCACCGCCCTGGGTGGGTTTCTTCATCTGTAGAGAGAGAAAGGCAAGGAAGAAAAGACCCAACCCCAGGCTCCTCGGACCCCGAGCCCAGACCCCGCTGGGCTCCAGGCCCTGGTGCTGGAGCCACCCACCCCCCCGGAGAGCCAGCTCCCAGCTGGGGAGGGCACCAGTAAGTAGCAAACCCCGTCCACTTCGCCTCCCTGCCCTGGCGCCCGTGCTCGCCGGGAGAGAGGGGCTTTGCTCGTGGGAGCTGCAGATTGTGTGGGCTGGGGGTTACGGGGGAAAATCCCACCCTGGGGAGGATCCCACCCCTCTGTAAATCTCTGCCAGCGGAGTGGGAGCCACCCAGGTTGTGCCATCCGAGTGCCCGGGACGCTCTGCCACACCGGGCCCGGCACCCGGGCTGGATTTGGCAGCGTCCCCATCCCTCCCGTCCCAGCGTCCCCGCCGGCTGTGCCCGTTCCCTCCCTGGGCTGCGGGAAGGGACGTGCCTGAGGACTGGGGAGCACTGGGGGCATCAGGCCGGCGAGCTGAACTTTGCTCCCAGCGCCGGTCCGCAGGTAAACCCGGCCCGCCCGGCTGCCAGCCTGCCCCCTCCCCGCTCACCGCCCGCCCCTCTCGTTGCAGATTGAGACTCACAAGCTGACCTTCCGCGAGAACGCCAAAGCCAAGACCGACCACGGCGCCGAAATCGTCTACAAGTCCCCCACCATCTCCGGAGATGCCTCCCCGCGCCGCCTTAGCAACGTCTCCTCCACCGGCAGCATCAACATGGTGGACTCCCCGCAGCTGGCCACGCTAGCCGACGAAGTGTCCGCTTCGCTGGCCAAGCAGGGCTTGTGATCGGGGCGAGGCTGCGGAAGATGAGAGAAGACAAGGGAAAAAAGGAAAAAAAAAAAAAAAAGAAAAAAAAGGAAAGAAAAAAAAAGAAAAGAAAAGAAAAAAATAATAATCTGGCCTTCTTCCTCTGTTCCTTTTACAGCTGCTTCCCCATCCCCTAACTGGTTAATGAGTTAACCTGCTTTTACTGTTCATTCAGCTCTAGCTCCAGGACTTCAAAATCAGTGACACGATGAGGTACAAAACCTCCTCTCCCCCTGCTCCTCGGAGCGCACAGCCCAGGACCCCTCCCCTGGCCCCCCACAGCTCCCAGCCCTGACCGGGACCCTCACCGCCCGGGGAAGCGGGGAGGGGGGCAGCCGCTGGCCCCAGCACCCCACACACAGCACAGGGGGTCCTCGGGCTGAGGGACCTTCCCGCTCGGGGCTCTCCCGGTGCCCGGGCTGGGCTCTGCCCCGCTGGCACCCGGGTCCTGCCTCCCTTCCCTGTTAAATTTCCCTGCTGATTTGGAAGGAACCGTTTGTTTTCACCTCCGAAAGCCGAGATGTGTCTGAAGCCAGCTGCCCCAGACCTGCTCCCAGCTCCGGCAGCTGGAGTACTGGTGGCACTGGGGTGGCCCATGAAGGGCCCCGGGCGGCCGCTCGCCCGCCGTGGCTGTGCTGGAACTGCTGAGTGGATGAGTAGAGGCTTTTCCCCCATCCCTTTGGCAGCCCCTCGTGTCGTAGAGTAGATTTGTCTGTATATGCTTGGACCGTGCAGGGTGATGATTGTTTTCATAAACGAGCATGTGTTTAAAAGGAAAAAAAAAAAAACCAAACCTACTAATAAACGGTGTCAGAAGTTCTGAGCAGCCCCGCGCCGGCTCGGGGCGAGGAGGGGCCGGAGGGGGCTGCGGGCTGTGCCAGCCTGGCACTGCATGTTGGCCGGGCACCCAGGGAGGGATGGGGGATGGGGGGGCTGTGCCAGGGCTCCCCGGGACTGGCCCCTTGATTTGGGTGCAGGTTGTAACAGTTGGGTTTTTTGGGGGTTGTTCTTTTGTTTTGTTGTTTGTTTTTTATCCCCCCACCCTGGCAAGGTCAGCTCCGAGATCGCGGAAGCGGCAGCTCCAGGGCTCTGCTGTTCGGGTGCCGTTGGCAGTGGTAGGAGACAAGCAGGGGGAACGTGTGGGGCTGGCGTGAGGGTGGCACTGGCTGGTGGCTCCCCCAGGGCCAGCTCCAGGGGGCAGCAGCTGCTCCCTGGCCCTGAATACCCCTCCCCTGGCACCCCCTGCCTTGGGCTCTCAGCTGGTTACCCCTCAGTGTCTCCTTCACACAGCGCTACCCCCAGCCCAGCGCCACACGGGAGAAGAGCTGATTGATTTCTTTTGCTGCTTTTATTCCTGTGGCACCTGGGGGATGGTGAGGGGGATGGCCAGGGCCATGCTGCACCCACGGCCGTCCCCATCTTGCCCCTTCTACAACCAAAGAGGCTGAGCTGCCACCAGCACAGCCCGGTGTGCGTCCTCCCCCCGTCTCCCCCCAAGAGGCACCGGCTGAGCCGTGGGGGTCAGGGCAGGGGGTGCCCCCCAGGGCCGTGCTGTGGGCAGAGCCGAACCCCCTGGGCAAGGGGCCAAGAGCCTGGTCTGGCTGGGATGGTGTAGGGGGGTGGGTTTGACTGGGGCACCAGTTGTCCTTGGGATGGCAGCCTGGGTGCCACTGAAGCCGGTTCAGCAGCTGGCAACTGGGCAGAGTCCAACCGTTGTCTCTGCAGCCCCAGGAGCTGCTTTACTGCTGGGGAGCAGCTGCTCCAGCACCACACGAAAGCCCCCGGCCAGCTTGCCGCTCGCTCTGGTTCCGTTGACTCGATGATTATAGGACTCTGTGCTCCAGTCCCCGACTCTTTGTATCGGTGCAGGAACCGCTGTGGCGTTGTCACCCTCTGTAAAACGCGACGCTGCCCCCAGTCAGCCCTTGTGACCCTCGTCAGCTGCAGGACGGGGGTGTAGCTGCCCCTGCCCTGGGCCATCGCCAGCCCCTCTGTGCTGTCACCAACCCCCCGGGCCAGGGATGTCTGTAACACGCGGCGAGCTCCGTGCGCAGCCCCCGCGCTGCGAGCGGCCTCAGCTGAGCACGACACGGCCTCGGCCCGGCTGCCACCCCAGCCCCGGGGTCCCAGGACGGCCTCTTCCAGCCACCCCATCTCCCGCTGCCCTGTCCAGCAGCCACGGCCCCGACCCCAGGATCAGACCCAGGCCCAAGGGTTCCCAGAGCAGCTGGACAGCCCGACCCGGGGCTTTTCCTTTACCGCACACACATCTTGGTCTGAAAAGGGTTAAACCCGGCACCGATTCAAAAAGAAAAACCAAAATCAAAACAAACCCACCATGTTTTCTGCACTCCAAAATAAATACGCTTGTGACGGGCACTTCAGCGCCAGGCTGCTGCTGGCGGCCCCGGGGCGGGGAGGGAAGGTTTGATCTCAGTGTATCATTCTAGCTTAGCTTCTGTCTGTGGATGTCCAGAGTGTATCGTGCGTTTTAACAACTGGTTTACACTGTTGCCGTACAAGTGAATTTGGAAATAAAGTCATTACTACGATAAAGGCTGCCTCCTTTGCGCCGGGGGGGGGGGGGGGCGCGGGGCGGGGGGCCCGGGGGTCTGGGCCAGGGGGTCTGGGCTGGGGTGGCTGCAGCGCACGGGTTCCAGCTTTGGCAGCACCGCGGGTCCCTCCGCTCCCCATGCCAGCAGTGCCGAGACCCCCGGTTCCCGGCCACAGAGCTGCACCAGGAGCCCTTCGCTCCGTTGCCTTTTCCCTCGTCAGTGGCTTGGAAGGAGCCCGGTGGTGCCCAAGTTGCTCCTGCTTCTCTGCCCCTCTGGCACCTTCCCCTCTCCCAGAGTGAAATCCTCTTATCTTGGAAATCCAGGAGCACCCAGAGGCTGCCTCCCACCACTCGCTGTGGCAGCAAAACCCACGGCAAAAGGTGCACAAATGGGACCCGGTGACCCCGAGATCGCAGAATAAACCCCGGGAGGGGCTGAGCTGCGGTCTGAGCTCACGCCTCCCGTCCGCTCCATCGCACGCCCGAGCGCAGAGCCCAGATCCCGGGGAGCAATCCCTCTTTCCATCCCTCTTCCCATCCCTCTTTCCGCTGGGAAGGAACGCGAGAGAGAGGAGAGGAGAGGCCGCTGAGGGCAGGAGGGAAGCAGGCGATGCCCCGAGCACCCGGCAGGGCCCGTCCCCTCCCGCCCCCTGCTCACAAACACGCCTTGCGTAGAACGTTCCATTTTAATTTTTTTTTTTTTTCTTTTCTTATTTTTTTTTTTTTTATAAGCACATTTGTGCTTTGCCAACAGAATCAAGACATTAACAAAGATCAGCTTCTCGGAAGAAAAGCATTTCTATATAACAAGGACATTACACAGCTCAAAGCAGGAAAAGAAAATATTTACAAAATACAAGGTGGTTGTGTTGTTGGGTTTTGTTGTGGGTTTTTTTTGTTGTTGGTTTTTGTTTGGGTTTTTTTCCTGTGGTTTTTATAATGCTAAAAGGGTTATTCAGAATTTTCAACCTTATAAATAGAAAAGCACTTACGCGGGGGGATATGGTAGCCTTGTTTTGTCGGGTGGTTTTTTTTTTTTGTTTTAAAGAAACGATGACAAATTCTTTAAACTAGAACAGAACCAAAACCACTAGATAATGTTGAAAATTGTGAAAACCCCAACCATGAAGCAGTTTAGCTACTATTTCTTTACGATTACAAAATGGAGAGGGGAAAAAAAAAAAAAAATCCTTTTTATTTTTTTTTTTTTTTTTTTTTTTTCTCTTTTTTTTTGGCTTTTTTTTCTTTTCTATGGGTTTTTTTTGGTGATGTGATTATACATAAGACAGGCACAATCAATGCTAGCAACAGGACAGGGACCAATAGCCACACCGTCGGGATCAGGAAGCGTTACGGATGGGAACGGTGTGCGGGATCCGGGAGTCACTGCGGGTGTGGGGGGGCTGGGGAGGAGGAACAACAGCGAACTCTGTCTGAAAAGAAAATACCTGTCAGGAGGTGGCACGCGTCGGACCAACGGCTGGGAAACGAAACAGAATCGACACCTGATCTCGGGCCGTGTGTGTGAAGTGGAGCAAAGCAGTGGTGACAGATCCCGGTGTGTCCCCCCAGCCCCCCGCGCCCTCGGATTCCCCTTTTCTGAGACCAACCCCCCCCAGGGACCCCTGGGCCGTGGTCCCGCTCCTGGCACCGGGAGCTCCTGCGCCGCTCTCGGTGCCGCGGCCCCGAGCTGCCCTCGCCCCAACTTCCCGACGCCCCGGGGGGACGGGCGAGGGCAGAGCTCAAGCGTGGTCGCAGACCCCCCGTTTCCCAGCTGGAAGCTGCCGCTGGCCTCGGCCACGTCCCCAAAGGGCGTCCCTGGAGCGCGCTGTGACTCCCGCTCGGAGCTCACGGGCTGGGGACCATCCCCTCCCTGCCCGCGGCCCCGGGGAACCAGGGGCTGCTCCCGCGCGGAGCTGAGCGTCCAGCGGCTCAAAGGGCCCCGCTCCCTGCTCCCCTCCCCGGGGACGGGGCAGCCCGACCCCCGCACAGCAAACGGCTGCTCCCGACCAGGGGAGAAGGGAGGCGGAGGGGGCAGCGGCCCTGGGCGCAGGGGGGACATCGGGGCTGGGCAGAGTCACCCCTCGGGACACCCGGGACTGCGAGCCAGGGGTGAACACCGGGGTGGAGGTGCAGGGCGAGGACAGACGGACAGCTAGCGAAGGCTGCAACCCCAAGACATCACTTTCCACCACTAATTTCACCCCACTAAAACCTTTCAGGGAGAGGAAGGGGGGAGGGGGGAGAGGGAGCAGGTAAAGAGAAAAAGACACCCTTTTGCTTGAGAAAAACTATCCCCGAAGTCTGCTAGTCAGCTAAATCCTGTGCTCTAGATTTATACACCTAAGAAGGGAGGGGAGGAAAGGGGGAGGGGGTCTGGTGGGCTGCTCCCCTCCCGAGGCTTCACTCCGCTGGGAGGAATCTGGGGGCTCTCAATCGTGTGACAAGGAAACATGGAGAGAAAAGAAAAAAAGAAAACAAAAAGAAAACAAAAAAACAGTTTCTAAACTCCTTAAATTCACTAAAAACTGTGAAAATTCCCGGCAGGATGTTTGAATATCAAACGCAGATTTTGGAAGCTTTAATGCCAAGAGTTAGTTCTGTGTGTTGGTTTGCTCATGTCTTCCCGTATGTCTCTATCTGTGCGCTGGCCGCTGGACTGCTGCGGAGGAACAGGAGGAGGAGGAGGAGGAAGAGGATGAGGAAGAGGAAGAGGAGGAGGAAGAGGAAGAGGAGCAGGAGGAGGAAGAGGAGGAGGGTGTCGCCAGGGGGGTTCGGCTCTTGAGGCTGGCCAGGTTGGGCAAAGCAGAAGTGCCATCGGTCTCCCGGGAGGATTTGCTGCCCGACGTGCGCCGGGTGCAGCGCGACAACCGGTCCTGGGGGTCGGATTGGTCCTCGCACTCTGTCCTGGGGTCGTAGCAGAGCGGGAAGGTGCGTCGCTCCCAGGGCTGCACGGCCTAAGGGGAAGAGACACCGGGCACTGGACCACCCTCCAGAGAAGCTTCTTCTGCTGCCCCTCCGAGCGAGTGCACTGCTGGAAAAGCATCCGGGCTCCACGCCCCGGCCAAGCGGCCCAAGGGAGGAATTCCCCAGGGGCCAGATTCTGAGCTGCGTCCCCACAGCAAGGGGGAGAACTCACTGCAGACACAGTGACAGGCAGCGCTCACAGGATCCCAACACGGTGGGGTTTGGAAGGGACCCCTGGAGCTGCTCTGGTGCCACCCCCTGCTCCACCCAGCAGGGGCACCCAGAGCAGGGGCCCAGCAGCGCAGGGTCCAGCCGGGTTGGGAATCTCTGCAGAGAAGGAGACTCCACAGCCTCTCTGGGCAGCCTGGCACAGGCTCCCACACCCTCACACCAAACAACTTTCTCCTCCTGCTCAGATGGAACCTCCTGGGTTCCAGTTGGTGCCCCTTGCTGCCCCTTGTCCTGTCCCTGGGCACCACTGAGCAGAGTCTGGCCCCATCCTCTCACCCCCGGGGCCCTTTATCTCTTGCTCAGCATTGCTCAGCTCCCCTCTCGGGCTGCTCTTCTCCAGCTGCACAGCCCCAGGGCTCTCAGCCTGTCCTCCTCAGACCCCCAGACCCCGGGACCTTCCCAGGGGCCTCCAGGAACTAAAGGAGCTCCAGTGGCAGCGACAGGAGCCAGCACCCAGCACCCACCTGCTCATCAAGGGCTGCCTCGGGCGTGGAGCAGCGCGTGTCCTCGCTGGAGAGGAGCCGCAGGGAGTCCCGGGAGAGGGGGGTCAGGGGGGCAGAGAGCAGTTCGGGGCTGATGGGGCTGCGCGGGGAGTGGGTGTGGGACAGCTCCGCGTGGAAGTGGCAGTTGCCCACGTCGGGGGATGCCGGTTGGGGAGTCGAGGGGTTCCCCAGCTGGGGGGTCGTCCGTCCGTCCGTCGATCTGTAAGACCTGGGATAGGAACGCATTTGAGAGCCTGGTTCCAGTCCCGGCCACGCTCCCACCTGCCCGGGGGGTCCAGGCCTGCGGCTGCCGCCTGATGCCACCCAACGACCCCTCCCCTCCCCGCTCCCCCCAGGAGCAGCCGCCAGGACTCGGGGCAGGCGGGCAGGGCAGGCTGCAGCCCAGGGGCTCGGCTCCTCTCTGCCCCGTCTCCGCTCTCTCCATCAGCTTTGCGACCCTGCTCTCCTGAGGGTCCGCGTCCCACGCGGCAAGTGCTGCAGAAGTACCACGAGAAGCCACCCTATGAGATCAGACACTTCAGAAGAGGCTTCTCCAAGCGTTTCCGCCATCCACATGACACCAGGCAGTTCAAGAGCCAAGAGCAATGAATCAGTGATGCTGAAGATGCAGCAGGTTCGAGAGCTGGGCACAGGAGGAGCTGTAAAGCCCCTTGACTCCAGAAGATTCAAACCAAGAATTCAAGTTTGAGCCCCTTACACGGTTCCCTAGATGCAAGACCTGCAGAGAAACCCAACTGGAGTCCCCACATCTGGGTGCAGCTCTTCAGGGTGACCACCAAGGACTGTGAAGGATCAGGTTCTCAAATTTACCTCACCTGAAACGTTCATCAGAAGGCACAAACCCAGCCCCAGTTAGGCCAATAAACCAGCTACGCCTGCAGCAAGCTCGATGGAGCCACGTGCCGAGTCAAGAGGCAATGGAAAAGCTGCTACAGGAAAAACCCAAACCCACCCGTTACGTACACGAGGCAGGAAGGCCACGGGATGCTCAGCAGATCTGCTGGAGAAGGCCACAAAGAGACCTGAGTTCACCCCAGCGTTTACTGGGATTGCCTGGCCCAGGTGCTCCCGAGACAAGGAGCGAGGTACTGGTGGAGTCACAGCTACAAGAAGCCACAAGGGCCTTCGACTGTTCCTGAAGAAGACTGGAGCAGCTGCAGAGCAACCCCAGGAAGGGACCCGAGGGACTGAGCAAGGACCCTGCTGAGGAAGAGCTCAGGGTGTGGCCAACGCCAACCTGAACTAGGCCAAGCTGCCCTCCGTGCAAAGGCAGCAAACCACGGCCTGGTCGTGCTGAGGAACGTGGCCAGCGGAGCAGGGACACTCACATCCCCATCCCTCCCTGCCGGGGAGCTGCACTGGGAGCACTGGCCCCAGCTCTGGGGGAATCTCCAGCCTGGGGGATTCCAGCAGCACTGGGAGATGCAGCCACAGATGAGCCAGGGGCAGCAGAAGCATGAGCCGAGTTTGAGCGACGCTCCCTTTGTGTTTCCCAGGGTTCTGGCAGAGCTGACCCAGCAGCACCGTGTGTGCCCGGCAGGGTTCGACCCGAACCAGAGCCCGCCCGAGACAGCCGGGGCACACTCTTCGTGCACAGGTCTGTGATGAGGCCACGGGCTGGAAACCGCGTGCTTTGGGCCCCTGCCCGCGAGCGGTCGCTCTGGGCAGCGTCTCCAGCTGCTCAGAGGAAGGGAAGGACCGCACGGAAACGCAGAAACGCATCACGCAGAGACGCAGCGCTGAGAACGACCCCAGCTCCTGGTTCCGCTGCGAGGCACCCACCCCAGCCCTCTTCTGTCTCTGGATCCCCGAGCTGGTGCAGCCTCCACCCCTCTAGCAAAGGGATCGAGAAAAAAGAACCCAGAGGGTGCAAGAATCGCACAACTGCTTTGGTTGGAAGAGACCTTCAAGATCATCAAGTTCAACTCTTCTCCCAGCACTGCCCGGGCACCACTGCCCCCTGTCCCTCAGCACCACAGCTCCACGGGGGGCTTGGAAACCCCTCCAGGGGTCACAGGGACTCCCCCCGTGACCTGGGAAGCCTGGGATGGGCCTGGACAACCCTCAAGGGGAAGAAACTGTTCCTCTTGTCCAAGCTAACCCTTCCTTGGTAGAAGAGCTGGTTGTCTGCAGCTTGGCAGGTGTGTAACATCACCCCCACGCAAGCAGAGGACACCCCACTGCTTCGAGGGCTCCTCAGGCTGCTCCTGTGGATAGAGATCATTCCCAACACCAGCGCAAGCTCTGAACCACTTCTATGGATCAACCAGGCTAATGAGCATCCTGAATCTAATGAACATCCTGCTCCCAGGAGCATCCCGCTTGGCCAAGAGGAACCTGCCAGCCCCTGCAGCCCAGTGGCACCAGTGGGCCGGGGCGGTGGCCAGGAGCTGTGCTGGTGGCCATACCTGCTGCCCCGCCGCTGCGGGGGCACGCTCGTGCTCCAGAGCCACCGGGCCCGCTCCATCTCCTCACACTTGCCGTGCCGAGCAGCGAAGGCCGAATCGGACAAGTCCTCAACCTGGAGAGGGAAGGGGACAGGGTTTGGTCAGAGCTTTCCTACATCAAACCCCTGCCCACGAGAGGTTCTTCCAGCGGCAGCTCCAGCGAGAACAGAAATAAACGTTGTTGGCTGGGGGGAGGCTGGGGGTACCAGGGAGTGAGAGAGCACCTGGAGAAACTCTGAATCACTGAATCCTTTTGCTTGGAAGAGACTCTTAAAATCATGAAGCCCAATCATTGCCCCAGCACTGCCCGGGCACCCCTGCCCCCTGGCCCTCAGCACCACAGCTCCACGGGGGGCTTGGAAACCCCTCCAGGGGTCACGGGGACTCCCCCCTGCCCTGGGCAGCCTGGCACAGCCCTGGACAGCCCTCAAGGGGAACAAATTGTTCCTCAGCTCCAACCTAAACCTGCCCTGGGGCAACTTGACGCTGGTTCCTCTTGTCCTGTCCCTTGTCCCTTGGGAGCAGAGCCCGACCCCCCTGGCTCCAGCCTCCTGTCAGGAGCTGTCAGAGCCAGAAGGTCTCCCCTCAGCCTCCTTTGCTCCAGGCTGAACAAGCCCAGGGCCCTCAGCTGCTCCTCACCACCCTTGTGCTCCAGCCCCTTCCCCAGCTCCGCTGCCCTTCTCTGGCCACGCTCCAGCCCCTCAATGTCCTGCTGGGAGAGAGGGGCCCAGAACTGACCCCAGGATTCGAGGGGCAGCCTCCTCAGTGCCCAGCCCAGGGGGACGATCCCTGCCCTGCTCCTGCTGCAATGCTTAGGAAGAGATGAAGAACTAAAACCCCAGGGCAAGCCCCTCATCAGGCAATGAAATCACTCACATGGGGTTTAAGGCAATACCTTCGTTACCAGCTTAGCTAAAACAGTAACTACAGCAGCGCAAGTCGCCATCATTTCTTGCTTGGACTGTGCCATACAACTCTGCTGCCCAGAGAGCTCTCCTGGCAGCAACCTGACATCGTCTTTCCTGAAAAGGAACCGCCCCCAGGCTGGGCTCCCACAGGTCAACGGTGCTTTGGCCAAAAGGCAGAGGATCGGCACGTCCCTGCTGAGGTCCCTGCATCCACCTCCTCCTGGCATCCTCCATGGACACTGCTGAGCCACCACCAACCCTGTTCCACACGAGCTGAGGAATAAACCCTTCTTACCTCCTCGCTGTCTTCGTCGGGGCTGGCTTTCAGAGCGCTGATGTCCACTTCACGCCAGCTGTAACACAGCAGAGGGTGGGCAGGCAGCCGGTCAGTCGGGCAGGGGCACAGCAGCACACACAATCATAGCATGGCTTAGGTTGGAAAGCACCTTAGAGATCCATCATCTAATCCAACCCCCTGCCGTGGGCAGGGACACCTCTCAAGGAGACCAGGTTGCTCAAGGCCTCATCCAAGCTGGTCCTCAGCACCTCCAGGGATGGGGCAGCCACAACTTCTCTGGGTAACCTATTCCAGAGTCTCACCACCCTCCTACTGAAGAACTTCTTCCTAAGATCCAGTCTAAACCTATTCTCCTTCATTTAAAACCACTTCCCTCTCCAGCCTTCCTGTAGGATCCCTTCAGGTGCTGGGAGGCAGTTAGAAGGTCTCTCCAGTCTCCTCCTCTCCAGGATGAACAATCCCAGCTCCCATGGCCTATCCTCACAGCAGAGGTGCTCCAGCCCCTGGACCATCTCCCTGCTCCCAAGAAGAAGAAAGCCCCTTTTCCTCACCAGCGTTACCAGCCCCCGGAGCAAAGCCCTAGGGCTGAACTTCCACCAGAGAGTTGCAGGGCACAGCCTGGGATGTGACGACCCCGTGGCAGGCAGGCTCAGGCACCTACCTGGGTGTGAGGATCTCTTTGTACTGCAGCTTCTCCACACGAGTCGTCGCAGCAACGGACATCGGGATGACGATGTTGTTAATATCGAATGAACTTTCGCCTCTCCTCCTCCTGGGCTGCTGCAACATGAGGACCAGAACCATGTGAGAAAGGGCTGGAGGTTAAGTGAAGCTGTAGGTATGTTGTTGATGGCAAAAGAACGTGGCCACCTGACCCGTGTGTGACCTACGGAGATTCCGTAACCAACAGCAACGTGCACCACAAAGGAGTTCACCTACTGCTTGCTGGGAGTCTCCTTCCCAACCAACCCTTACTGTGGAGGGTACAAAGGCGACCAAAGGGCTGCGGTGGCCCTGCAGGCACTGACTCAAGGTGAGCAAGGGCTGCTGAGCTCCAGCCACCATCTCCACCAGCCACTGCACAGCCAGGAGACGGACAAAACCGACCCGGCAAGAAGAAAAGTCTCCCATATAATCCAGTTCTCTACTGCCAATGTAAAGAAGGTGGGGAGAGCAGCAGGAAAGAGCTGTCCTGTCTGGAAGCAGCCCCCAGTCATGTCCTCACAGGGGTCTGGACCCACCAGTGGGTCTGGACCCACTCTGGACAGGAGTTCACCTCGGGTTTTGAGGCCTGCACAAAGAGGTGAAGAGCTTCCTTCTGCGTCCCGCTTTTGACTGGAATAGCTTTTCTAAGACAGAAATAAGCTCACACCGATCTGTTTAAACCTGGCTGGTGGCTGGGTGCTCTCCTGCCATCTGCCTACCCAGAAAACCTTCCCCAACCCCGTGCCAGCAGCACTGAGGGTACTGTGACTGGAGTGCTCACGGGTCAGCCTGATACTCAAGTGACCCGTCTTCCTGACAGAGCCTTCCCAAGAGGTTCACCTCCAGCTGACCGTGTTTTCCATCTCCTTTGGTCTCGGGGACTTTCAGTGCAAGGCCCTGTGGGAACCCAACTGCTGGGACCTGCCAGAGCCAAACCCCGGGACTCGTGTGAAGCTGGATGAGGACAGAGTGGGTGGGTGATTATTGCTGTGGCAGCAAGGAATCCCAGAGTCCCTCGTGGGGTGGGAATCTCTCCAGAGAAGGAGACTCCACAGCCTCTCTGGGCAGCCTGGCACAGGCTCCCACACCCTCACACCAAACAACTTTCAACTTTCTCCTCCTGCTCAGATGGACCCTCCTGGGTTCCAGTTGGTGCCCAGTGCCCCTTGTCCTGTCCCTGGGCACCACTGAACAGAGTCTGGCCCCATTCTCTCACCCCCGAGGCCCTTTAGCTCTTGCTCAGCATTGCTCAGCTCCCCTCTCGGGCTGCTCTTCTCCAGCTGCACAGCCCCAGGGCTCTCAGCCTGTCCTGGCACAGAGATGCTCCAGCCCTCAGCATCTCACAGCCTCTGCTGGACCCTCTCCAGTAGCTCCTGGTCTCTCGAACTGGGAAGCCCAGAACTGGACTCCATGGTGCAGCGGAGCTCAGAAACCTCTCCAGAAAGGCTGCAGACACTTACGGCTGTGCTGGAGGTGCCCTGGGAGCTGGTGCTGGCAGGAGCGGAGCCTTCCGAGGAGGTGGAGAGCTGCCGCGCGATCGGGCTGTGCGGCGTGGGGGTCGCAGCCGCTGACAAGTAGCTCGGGCCACCGACATCCGTGTGATGCTTCAACACTGCACGAGAAGGGGGGGAGAAAACAGAGAATGAGGTGAGCAAAAACAAGGAGCCCAAAGCAGGGGCGGGCGGTGGCGGTGGCCGGGAAAGGACCCGGCTGCACCAGAAGCGGCCAGTGGTGAGGAGCACTTTGCGTGAGAGAGAGGCACCTTCTGCCGATGGCCGCCAGCCCGGGGGGCCCTGGGGGAAGAAGCGGTTAAGAGCGCGCGAGGCGTTGCTGCGGCGGTGACGAGGCCCCGAAGCAGAGAGCTGCCCCTTCTCCGAGGCCGAAGCGGGAGGAGAGAGGCTGGATGTGCCGCAAAGCCCAAGCTGCCCCCGCGAGACCTGGCCGTGGGCCCCTACCTTCACTCCTCTCAGACGAGCTGTCGCGCAACCGCTTTTTGTCATGGGCGGGAGGCTGGACAAGCGAGCGCTCTGGCGCTCTCTCGGCCCTGGACACGGCCGTAAAAGCGTCTAAGGGCGGCCTGTGTGCCTTGTCTGCTTGGGCTTTTTGATGTGAGCGCTCTGAGGAGGGGAACAGAGAAAGAGCTATGAAACGCCAGCTTTCACCTCTCTTTCTGTTGGCGCGGGAGGCTCGGGCAGAGTTCACCAGCTCCGTAAGCCCAGACAGGGCGGGCTCGCTGCTGTCGGCGCGCTAGCGAGACGTGCTGCGAGCAGAATGAGCCGTGGTGCCACCCGTGCCAGCCTGAGCACAGCCCCAGACTGACCAGGAAGAGCTCCCTACAAACCGAGAGCGGCCTGCACGGCACAACCTGCACACGCTTCACCTTCAGCCCTGGCCTCGGCCCCAAAAGCTGAATTTGAAGGGTATCCTCCTCCTCCTCCTCCTCCTCCTCCTCCTCCTCTCCCCAGACCGCAGGGCTGTCGGCTACGAAAGCGAGCAGCGTTTCCGCGGGGCAGAGGCAGGGGGACACTTACTGGCTGCAGTGAAGAAGGAGTTGACCAGCTTGGGGCGGTCCTTGCGAGCAGGGTCAGACAGGCTGCTGGTCGGCACGGGGGCTCTGTGCTTCAGCGAGAGCTTCTTGGGAGGTTTAATCTTCTCGTAGGGTTTGTTCTGCCACTGAGATTTCAACATGCTCTGGAAGTGCAGGCTGGTCGGTACGTCTGCAGGGGGATGCAACACACCGGTTAGAAAGCTGCGGAACTGTAGGTACCTCCCAGTCCCCCGGGAAGAACAGCCCTGGACGAGCACAGAGGCGTTGGCTCTCAAACCCAGGCTTGCTTACGCCTCTCTCACGTCCAGGGCAGACCTGCAAGGTCAGGGCTCAGCGCTTCTCATCTGAAGCTCTTTGAGAGAAGGACGTTCTTAGAGTACACGCTGGCAGGAGAAGGATGCCTTTGTCAGAAAATCCAGGTGTCCTCAGCACCGAGGGCATCTCAGGTACCGCCACGCTCAGCTCCGCTAGCTCGGATCTGACTTCCAAGAACCCGAGATATCTCAACACATCACATCTACCCGGGTATGAGCCGAACGAGAAATCCAGCTTAAATCCTCAATTCCAGGTCGAACCGAAAGGCAGCCAAGTGCGGTACACCGCTGATCTGCCTGACGTGACACCTCCATCGCCCAAGGACAGCCGGGAAGGTGAGCGCAGCTCAGAGCCTGGAAGAGGGAGCTCCCCAGGCAGGGCTGGCTCACGCAGCCACAAACCCTGGGGCCATCACTGGGGGACCTGCCCCCCTCCCAGCCCGACGTTCCTGTGCGTCCCAGGGCTGGCCAGTACCCAGAGGACCCGTCCCGACCTCGCCGCGCTCTCTCCGTGAGCACAAGTGCGCCGCTGGCCGTGGAACCCTGCAGGTGCTGCTTTGGCTCCTGTTCCCCAAGCTTTGTTCCCCCCCAGCCCCACACGGACGGACTCAGCCAGACGAAGGAACAGAGAGGGGTAATTCAGTCTGTTCCTTGGGCTAAGGCAAACTTCAGATTTCATCACCAAATCCCGCCGCCTAAGTCTCCTCCAGGACCTGGCTCTCTTCTATATGCCAAAATTCTATTTTGGAAAAGCATTAAAAGCTTCAGGGTTCACAGAAGAACTACCAAGACATGAGTTATCTTCACCAGCCGCACCCGTAAGGCCACCATGCCCCCTGCACCGGGTGGCAGTGCCACCCACCTGCTCTCCTCCCCCAGCAGAGGCCAGCAGGACATGCAGCGCGATGTGAAGCCGCAACGGGGAGTTAAAAGCACCAAGATGAGCAGCTGTAGTACAAACATCCCTCCTCCGCATCTCTCAGGCTCACATGCCATTTTCACAGGGACTCTGCAGCACCCTGAGCAGAGAGGAACCGTCCCAGGCCCTGCGCGAGGCACAAAGCTCCCCACTCGGTGCCCGCGGAGGGGATGTGGAGGCAACTGGAGGGGATGTGGAGGCAACTGGGAGCTGCCATGGGATTGAGAAACTGCATTTGATCATCTCAGAGGGCAAGGGGCAGAGATTCCAGCCCTGCTGCTACTCTCAACGGCTGGTATCTGAACCCCTCCTCAGTATTTCCTCACTAATTCCAGGGACTGGAAAGCCCCAGCAGATCCAGGCAGGCAAAGAGGATGGAGAGAGCTCCAGAGCAGGGGCTGGAGTCGGCTGTGATTAACGGGGGGAACCAGAGCCTCAGGAAAAAGCCCAGCCAGCCACATTTCCAGTACTGTGATGGCTAAAGCTCTGGTTTAGCCCATCTGTTTGCTAAGGATGGGCCACTGCAACACGATGGCACCACCGCAGCGCGATGGCACCACCACACACCCCAGAGAACCAAGAGGGCCAAGCTGGTCCTCTAAGGACGCTGCCGGCGAGGCTGGAACATCCTGGGGGTGAAGTGGTCTGGCTTTGGGAAAATGGCCTCTTCTCTGTTCATTCTTCGCTTTCTCCTGAAAAATCCCCCACCCCAGCAGCCCAAACATCTGTGGAAGGAGGAGACGGGTCCGAGGGAGGGGAAAAACACAAGACAAAACACTGGCAGCAGAAAAAGAGTTATCTGCTGGCTTCTCACTGTCCTGCTGCCAGCACCGGTGCAACAGAGTCTGTGCAGCAAGTGACACCGTCACTGCTCCTGCTCCAGCTCCTCCTGCTCCTGCTCCAGCTCCTCCTGCTCCTGCTCCAGCTCCTCCTGCTCCAGCTCCTCCTGCTCC
>JANVCC010000065.1:768930-806842 GCA_025345505.1 Todiramphus chloris collaris | reverse complement strand
CAACTGAACCAGGCTACGGATCAACTGAACCAGGCTATGGATCAACTAAACCAGGCTGCAGATCAACTGAACCAGGCTCTGGATCAACTAAACCAGGCTGCGGATCAACTAAACCAGGCTATGGATCAACTAAAGCAGGCTATGGATCAACTAAACCAGGCTGTGGATCAACTAAACCAGGCTGTGGATCAACTAAAGCAGGCTATGGATCAACTAAACCAGGCTATGGATCAACTAAAGCAGGCTATGGATCAACTAAACCAGGCTGTGGACCAACTAAACCAGGCTGTGGATCAACTAAACCAGGCTAAGGATCAACTAAAGCAGGCTACAGCAACGCTGGACTAACGGTTTCCAGAACAGCGGCGACCTGACTCATCACGGGAAGAGCAATTTCTAACAGCACACTCAACTTCTGCCTGGCTGAGGAACGTTGCTGGGTTTTCTACACTGCTGAGAAAGACGTTACTCTGGGGGCAGAGCAGGGACAGGATTAGACCGACAGGCTCGTCACCGACGCTCGGTCTGAGCACGCGGACGTCGGGTGAGACCAGGGCCGAGCCGAGAGCGTGCCAGCAGCGTTACGCAAGCGCAGCGTGGCGAGGTGAGCTCGGTGCAGGAGCTGAACGTTTTCCCTCTTGGTTTCCAGAGCGTTGGCAAGGCTGAGCCTTCACATGACACCTCCGCCGGAGGCACCCACGGTTCAGGAGGGCGGGTACACATGACTCATAAGCTCTTTTGAAACGGGGTATTTGTTTTCTTCTCCAGAAAGGGTCTTAAAGGAGGAACCTCTTCTCCGAGACTTGTCTCCAGCTTGGTGGTTCAAGACGGGAATAGAGGGTGACCCTCTGCTTCCCGCAGAGGAGCTGGAGAGAGTCAATCCAAAGCCTACTATCAGGAAGAGCCCAGGCTCACCTTATCTCACCAAAGATGGGTGTACCCTACCGAGGCAACGAGCCAGCAGGACAGCAAGAGCTGCCACCCCCAGTGCTCACAGCAGAGGCAGAAGCTCCTGCACCAGCTCCTCCTGGACGCACCTCCCAACGCCTTCCTCCGGTGCTGGCTGGGCAGCCAGACTGGGATCCAAGGAGTGTCCATCACACCAGGGTCACACCGATGCTCCAGACTGAGCTCTTCTCTGTGTTCTGGCTATGCCTGGGGTCTGGAGGTCCAGGTCTTTAGGATCCTGAGGACTCAGGGGGGACATCAAAGCTTCAGCTTCAGCACAGCTGATGTTGTCCATGAAAGAAGGAGCCTGCAGAGCACCGGGGCTCTCGGGGCGGAGAAGCAGCCGTGTGCTGGCAGGCAGTCATGACCCAGCACCAGGAATGTCCCTCGTATTCCCAAAATCCCAAAGCAGACAGGTTCAGACCTTCACCTATTACCAGACACAAAGCCCTGCGGGGCGGGCGGCCCTCGCGAGGCACTCCATCAGCAGCTCTTCTCATTTACTATTCAAAACCGAGCGCAGCCCCTCGCTAGACCCTCAAGCCGAGCACTGAACCGGCTCCAGCAGCTGAGGTGGTTCTTCAGGGATCCGTGTCATTCCCATCTTCAGGCAAAAATATTTATTCGCACGCCGAGCTTCCAGTTCCCAGCAGAGATTCCCAGGCCTTCTCTGCACAGCCCTTCCCTGCGCTGACGACGGGATTAGTTCCTCCGAGGGATTATCAGCCACATCCCACGGATAAGCTGATGCCCAAGGACACGTATCCTGCATTCAGGCTGCCCAAGGCAGAGAAGATGCAAACAGAAGGTGGGGATGAGACGGGATGGATCCCTCCCCTCACTCCACACTGCAGACCTGGCTCTTAACTCTGACAGTTCGGGGGGTGGGGGAAGAAAAAGGCACTTAAATTCTATGAGCCCAAAGAATGCCAGAACGATAAGCACCCCTCCAGGACTGGCCCAAGAGATACCCTTCCAGTAAGCGTCCTCATGCAAGAGGAATGGTCTCAGGGCTAATCTCTGGCTCGGAGCAGATCAAGGCTCTGACTCAACACCCCACCCTTATGAGCATGTCTAATTAAGCTCCAGCAGCAGCGTGTGGGAGCTGGGTGCCTGGAGGCAGCGTTTTGGGGCCGACAGCTCCGGCAGCGCTGCGGAGAAGCCGGCAGCACGGAGCAGTGCACGTCCAGCAGCAACCACGCGTGGAAGGGGGAGAGAAAGTCCTTTTCAGGAGGAGTTACCCTCCAAGACGGCAAGTATCAGAATCACAGAACGACGGAACATTCAGGGTTGGAAGGGACCTCTGGAGATCACCGAGTCCAACCCCCTGCCCCAGCAGGGTCACCCAGGGCAGCCCACACAGGAACAGAGCCAGGGGGGCTGGAAAGGCTCCAGAGAAGGAGACCCCACAGCCTCCCTGGGCCAGGCTCTGGCACTCTCACAGTGAAGTCTTTCCTCATGTTGAGGTGGAACTTCCCGTGTTTCACAGAGAAGCTGCAGAAGCAGCCCCAGGAAGGTGCCAAGCAGGGCCCTGCAGCCCGCTTTGCACTGAAAACGCCGTTCGCTGCTCTTGGTGTCTGTTATCTGTGTCACCTCCAGGACCTGCACAAGGTCGCAGCTCCATCGCGCGAGCACCGCAGCAGGAGAAGTCTCTGTTGGAAGAGCTCGTTCCAAGTGACGGGGATGAGCAAAGGGATAGTGCAGGGGAGGAGCGCACGCAGCGACAGGGAGAGCAGCAAACCTAGACAGCAGCAGCCAGGAATTTCCTTTCCTGAACATCAGAAAGCTACGGAGGTTTTCTGTTCTCTACACCCAGAGACGATGTCCAAGACAAGCTAAAAAAGGACACTGCTGGTTTTTCAAGTGTGTGGAAAACACCTTTAACACACAGGGACAAAACCAGGCAGGACATGCTCCTTCCAGCCGCAGTTCCCAGGTTGAAAATGCCCACGTCAGACAAACATCCTGATTTAAACAGATAACAAAGAAAATATTCTTCCTGCCACTGTAAATTTGACCGTTTGTCTCTGTTACCAGCCTGCCTTTCACAGATTAGCTCCCCAACAGCAGCCGATCCATCAGTGCCCGAGCAGGCTACAGCTGAAGTGCACCGGAGCACACGGTTACTGCGCTTGTTGATTACTCACCAAGTGCTTTTTGGGTCAAAAGCAGCAAAAAAAGGGGACGGAGGGGCACACACACGACAGATGGACATCACTGCTCGAAACCAGACGCTGCGTAATGCTTGTGATTCACCCAGGATCTGCAGCAGCCCCAGCTGCCCCGGCTCTCCCATCTCCCGAAGCTCCAGCTACCAGTGCAGCGGGGAGCAAAGACCTGCTCCCCGTTACACAGCGGAGTCTGGGGCTCAGCTCATCTGCTAATTAATTAGACTGAGTATCCCACACACCGCTGCGGGCCGGTGTCGAGCGAGGAGACGTTGCACTACGATCCCTCGTAAGAAGCCCTGTGCGACCCCGTGCTAACAAAAACCGTCACAGTATTTCATGTGCCTGTTCAGTTCCCAGGAAAACCCTGGCAAGGTCTTGCCGGGGAGAAAACGCTCCGAGTACAATTCTACAGTCACTTCTAGTGACGTTTTTATCTGTATCGACCACGCTGCACGCTGGCCGGTGAAACTCGAGCGCTCCCGTCGCAGTCGAGCTCCGGTTCTCCCCAAGCGCGGCATCAGGACCGCGAGAGCAGGAGCTCGGCAGCAGGAGCCCGAGCCACGCAGGGACCAAGCCTCTCTTAGCACTACCTCACAACTTCCAACCCTCCGTTTTAATACGTCGGTGTATCCCACAGGATCAAAAGTAATCACAGCCAGGCTGAAGAGTACGATCAAGCCTTTAGTCTGTGGCCTATATTTCTGCATTAAATAATAAATACCTGGCACTCCGCATAGTTTCCAGTGCATCTCACTGAAATCATTAGTGCCCTTTCCGAGGGGTAGCACTCAGGCAGATATTAATAGCCACATCTTTAGAAGCCTTTGCTAATTGTGCCGCTCTCGGTTCGAGGTGCTTTTTTTGCTAGAGGGAAAGGATTAGTTAGGATTTTTAAGCTTCGCAAAATGCTAATGCACGGTACAAAGGCACCCCGAGGAGCTTGCTTCTGAAAGGTGTTTAAATCCTATCGTTTATTAACCCTAAAATAATCTGGAGGGGTGAGCTGCACAGGCCAGCAGATCAGCAGTTCCCATGGGGAGTCACAGAACGTTCGGGGTTGGAAGGGACCTCTGGAGATCACCGAGTCCAACCCCCTGCCAGAGCAGGGTCACCCAGGGCAGCCCACACAGGAACAGAGCCAGGGGGGGTTGGAAAGGCTCCAGAGAAGGAGACCCCACAGCCTCTCTGGGCAGCCTGGGCCAGGCTCTGGCACCCTCACCATGAAAACATTTCTCCTGATGTCTCCATGGACCCTCCTGTGCTCCACTTGCACCCACTGCCCCTTGTCCTGGCACCGGACGTCACTGAGCAAGCAGAGAGTCCCATGGAGAGGCGCTGCTGCAGGAGGCCAGTCCCACACAGCCACAGGGCTCCAGCATCTCTCTCCACCGCAGCCTGAAGGACGAACCTTCCTGCCCAGAACCCATCAAGCTGGGAGTATCTGCCCCAGGTGCTTCTGCTGCTGGCACTTACCAGCCGGTCAGCCCCGGGCTCCAGCTTAACTTCAGCACTAACGGGGCGGGACGCGTCATCTACCGCAGGCTCTGGGGGCGATGCTTCCCCAAGAACTATCAGCCCCTGGAAGAGAGCGGAAGGGAACAGGAATTAACTGTGGGTCCCTGGGTGGCGGCAGGGCGACTGCGCACCCATCGTCCCCCGACGCCGCGGCCGCCGTGCAGCGAGGCTCGCACTCCCACCCCGCTGCCCGGATCCTCCTGGCATCTCAGCTGGACCGGGAAGGGGGAAGGATGGTGGCCCAGGCCAGATCACATGCCTCCAGCCCACGAACAGCAGAGAGTTTAGCTCCCTCTCGGGCACGACCGCTGCAATGCCGCTGCCGCCCGCTTCGCAGCCCTTCCCCTCCTCCCGCACTTGGAGCCCGAGCGAGGCGGCAGCGGAACCGGGAGAGAACGCTGCTGCTGCAGCAGAGCAGGGAGCGGCCGCTGGCAGGGCAGAGGGGAACTCGCTGCCATGGCCCAGCCAACGACTTTGAGCGGCTGCCAAGAATCTACCGGCAAACCTGATGCTCTGAGCAGATTTATTTCTTTTTTTTTTTTTTTCCCAAAGAAGTGACATTCACAAAATTCAATAAGGGAAGAAAAACACTGCTAAACAAGGCACTGCCATAAACCTCGCAGGACAAAGCGCGGTGGCAGAGCGCGGCTTTATCAGGCTTCACATATGTTGTCCTGTTGATGTTTCACTCCAAGTGAAGCTTGCTCTAAAGGCAGGACGGCTTTCCCCCTGAACAACGCAAAGCAAAAGAAAACTATCATCATTATGCAGATTCTGAGCTGTGCTATAGCCAAGGAGGCTAAAACGAGCAACGGGTTAGAGCTGGTGGAACCTACAGGCCATGAATTTAGTCCAGGACAAAGACAAGCAGGAGCAAGTCTGCATTCACTCAAAGAAGGCACTATGGAAAGGGCTGCTCCGGCTCAGACCAGGCAGATCTGCAGCTGAAAACAGTTCTGGAGGTTGCATGGTGTGTCACAGCAGAGAGCCTGGAAGGGAACCTGGCCGTGTCATCTGGAGAGAGGAGAGAGCTGCGAGGCCTCCCTCGGAGTGCAGAGAGCTGAACCTTCCGTGAGCTCGCGGGCAGGGAGCTGGCTCTCGAGGCTGATCTCACAGCTCGGCACAGTCTGCTGTGCAACAGAGGCCTTCCAGGTACCCCACGGCCTGGGGCTACTTCAGTGGAAAATAAACTGAACGTAACTGGCCATGGCCTCTGACCACCAAGGAGGAAGCAGCCAGCTTCTAGAATAAACATGAGGAGCGTTCTGACATCCCGGAAGGGTGTTTAGTGGGTGGGAGAGGCTGGCAGTGTCAACTCCGTTAAGCACTGCTGTGCTTTTCCTCTGCTCTCAGAAGATCCCTCTCCAAAAGCAAGCCCTCGTGTTCCACCATCGCTTCTAGAAACCTCCTCAGGTGTGCTTCAGCACAGAGCTCGCTCAGCTCCAGGTGTCAGGTGCAGGAAAGAGCAGACATAAAAAAAAAGGAGAAACTGGGCCTGAATGCAAAACTGGAACCAAAGAAACCGCTTCCCTCTGACGCTCCGGAAAGCACTCGGGTTCTCCTGTGCTCAGCGAGAGGAGGTGGGGAGGAGCGGGCGTCAGGCGCAGAAGCAGCTGCCAAGGGCTCCTGCCTCCAGTCTAAGGAAGAGGATGAAGGGAGCAGCTCCACGCCTCAGGAAGGGGCAGTGATTCATTCTGCACCCTGGGCATTGTTTACAAGTAGATCCCTTCACTGGTGGCTTTGGAGCAGAGGTGACGCTCAACGCGGCCGTCCCAGCGGCAGCGCCAGATCTGGGTTCCGTGCCCTCCTACAGAAGCCGCTCCTCTCGCACCGGCCGGGTCCCAGCGCCCAGCCCCATGGACCTGCGGGCTGGATGGCATCTTCCTGCCCAGGGCTTGCACACTCTGCTTTGCTTCCAGGAGTTTAAACCTCCATCACCGATACGTTTCTGAGTAACAGAGAGGAACTGGAAGGGGAGCATCCAGATTTCCAAGTCAGATTTCCAGGTCACACAATTCTTGCTCTTCTCCAGCATTCTCCAGAGCAAAGGGAGAAAAAGAAGGCCTCCTCCAATATTTATGGGCAATTTTGCTGCTTTTTTACTGCCATTTTTATCCCCAATTACGGTATTAATGAGAAGTCAATCGTGCAGGTCTCAGCTAGACAGAGATAGATCTCGGGTGCCTCGCAGGCCTGTAATACTCAGCAGCTCCTGCCAAGGGTGAGCAAGTGGACTGATGGACATTGAAACACAACAGAAGGAGACCGAGTGTCCTGAACGGTCTCGCCGAGGGACGGCAGCATCTCTTATCGTGGCCTGAGCCTGACACACTGCTGCAGACACAGGAAACTCCTGGGAGAGCTGCAAATTCTCCCTGCGAAGAGGCTCCCCTAACTCCCGTCTCACCCTTCCCATCACGGGTTTCTCCTGACTCGGCAGCAGAGCAGGGCTCCCCGGGGACGGGCTGCACTCAGAGCAGCCCCGGCGCTCGAAGGGAACACGGTGAACCCATCTTGGACGGCCCGGGAACAACGTGAACCTGGGTCTGCAGAGACCACGTGGAAAACAACCCCGTCTTCAAGGAGTTTCAGTCCCTGTATTTCAACCAAGTCGGTGACCGCAGGGAATTCCTGCAGGAGCCCTTGCTCTTCATTTACCTCTTATTCCATCCAAGAGTGAAACTCATCAGCGACACAGAAAGAGAAAAGCACTGTTTGTTCCTTTCCAAAGCATCTGGGGGGCACCAGCACCCTGCTAACGCCCGCCCCAGAGCAGCCCCCAAACCCTCGTCGGTGAACAGAAACAAACCCACCTCACTGCCTCTCTGGAATCCAGACCCTCGAATTACCTGCACACGCTCTCCAGAGCCAGCACAAGGCCGAAGGCGCAGCAGCTCGCTGTTCTGCAGCGCCCGAGCGCGTGGCACTTTACAGCCCCCTCCGAACACCCGCTCACTGATCTGTGTTTGCCTCTGCACCTCACCAGGCTCCGGCTGAGCCGATCCAAAGGTGCTGAGAACACAGTTACTGCCCAGACACCCGGGCAGCAGGCCACCTTCAAAAGAGAAGGGTATGTTTGACTGCCTGGCCCTTCTCTTGATTGCTTTGAGAAAGCAATGCTGCTTTCTTGAGGGGCACACCGGGATGTAAGCCTTAACAGATAAAAGGTAATTAACCTCAAAACAAACAAACGAAAATAAATAGAATAGCAACTTCCAGTTCCTGCAGCGGGGACATTTTAACCTCCTCATGGCCAAATAAGCTCGAGTTCTGCCGACAGAGAAAACAAGGGGTCTCCAAAACCTTTAACTGTTGTCCTTGTACAAGCTGAAGCCAAATCCTCCCAGCAAGGCTCCTGAACGACTGAAATCTGCACCCATCTCTAGTCTCCTGTACTTGTCCCAAGCTGATTTTATCAACCTTACTCCAGTTTTTTTTCATTGATGAAAACAAAACACATTTCACCAGGTATCCCTGAGCTCAGTGACACCGAGATGACAACAGCCGGGTGCCAGCGGTGATCTCCAGGAAGCCCTATCGGAAAGGGGGGTAGCTGGGACTCATTTTCTTGTTCAGGCAGAACAGCCACGAACAAATAAACCCTCAGGCTCTGACTCCCCTGCCAGTGTCACGCTGTATTTTAAACTCGTGTACTGGGTGAGGGCAGGTGAGGAGGTTTTGTTGGAACAAATCACAGAAGGTCTGGCATCCTGTTTTCTGAAACCTCAGCTGTACTTTTCAGCTCTGACACAATACCACAGCTCCTCTCAGAGCCAGAGACTGCAGCCTGAGCTAAAGACACATGGGATGCTTGTAGCCATGACCAGGCCAGTTCCTGACTCTGTCAAGTTGTCACCATCTGGTGAAAGCCCCGAATCCTCCACTTCATGAGATGAGTTTCCTCATTTCTTCCATTACTTAACTTCTGGCATAGAAACATTTACCTGGTTTGCGTGCAATACTCAACATCCTGCACGCCTGGCTCTCTCAAGACAGAAGAAGACGATTCTTCCTGAAACCAGCTCATTGATCTGACAGACAAAACACTTCCCAGAAGCCTTCTGCTCTGCTCTGGGTGATGGATTCCATTCAGCAAGCCCTGCTCTCCTCCTGGTCCTTCACAGCTCCCCCTCCCTCCCTCCCTCCCTCAGCCTGTTTGTCTGCATAGCTGCATGAAAGCCCAGCCTCCCTGCCTGGCCTGGCAGCCTCTCCCCCACCTCCCCGAGCACCACACATCTTGGGAAAAGCCTTTGCTGGACTCTGAATTCCTGGGGATTTGTGAGGTGATGCAATACCGTGAACCTTCTCCCACGAACTCCAGACATTCCTCCCTCCAAGGCCTGACATTGAGCCGTGCCTGCCCCAACAAGTCTCGGTAACAATTCCCTCCCTGTCCCTTCTTTGCTCTCCCCCCTTCTGCCATCTGAGAGCGAGTCTGAAAAGAGTAATTCCTTCCCCGGAGAAAGGTCAGCACCTAGAAACAGGCTTCCTTTATCACAGACTCAGTTTTAAGCCTGTGCTGTGTGATAGCATCTGAAGTTCACTTCCTCCACAGTCCCCTCCCTTCCCTAGCAGGACTCCGCAGACGCACTCCCCACGGCAGCAGGAGAGAGAGCTGTGAGCAGGCAGGCAGCAGAATCACAGGGATCCACAGTCCTGGTCCTCACCTTATTGGCTCTGATCTGCTTGTAAATGTCCGTTTGCTGCCGGATTCGGTACTCCAGGTCCGAGACGTGGGCTTGGAGCCAATTCCAGCGACTGACGATGGCTGCACGGTCTGCTGCCCATCTCCACTCTGCCCTTCGCCTCCTGGAAAAACAGAGAGGGGAAGGGGGGATTATTTGGAGTGTGATTTTAATTATACAGCCCACAGAAAGGCCTAGCAGAACTGACAGGTAGACAAAAGCTGGAGGCTGAACAGCCACTGCTGACAACCTCCACCCCAACTACGGGCACGCGGCACAAGCCAGGCCTCCGCGCTGCAACACCGAACCACCCTCTGGTACCTGGCGACTGGAGTCCTGCCCATGCAAGCACTAGGATTTCATTCCACACTTCACTGAACCAGCAGCTCCAGTCCTCCCTGGCCACATCTGCCAGGCCCACTTTTGCAAGTCTTGGAGGGAAAAAACCCCAGAACAACAAAACCCCACACCATCTCTCCTCCCTTCCTTCAGAGCAGACCTCTGCCACCAGGCACCGAGCGCCCCTGACCCCAGCACGCGGGCACCACTGCGACCCAGCAGCGAGTTTCACAGCACGGCACCGTTCGGTTTTCAGAGCAACCACAGCTTGGAGAGGAGCAGCAGAGCTCCCGGCGCCTCGCCCGAGCTGCTGCCCGAGCTGCTGCCCCGTGCCAGGCGCTGCAAAGGGAAGCGGGCAGTGCAAGCTCGGTCTCTGCACCCGAGGTCTTGAGCGAGCCGACGGCGAAGCCACGGAAGAAAGAACCTGGGAAAAGTCCCCACGTGAAGACTCGCCCAGCTCCCCAGGGCTGAGAGAAGGCGAGGACGTGTCGGGGCAGGGGGGACCTGCACGCTTTCAGCTCTCGACTGTTTCCTACCGTCGCCATCTCTGCTGCGAGCACGAGGCACGGCTCTGCAGGAGTGTGAATGTGCCTGCACGAGTGCACGGCTTACACTACTGCACTCTACAGTCACCGGTACAGAAAGCCCCCTGCTCTCTCCTCTTGCACTCCAGGGCAGAAAGGAACACAAAGATCATAAGGTACCTATAAAGCCACGGCTCCAATCTCCTGTTAAAAGCTAAAATATTATGAAAATAGACCCTAAGCATCCTGAGTCCAGGGAATAAATCACAAGGCTCCCCAGAAAGGAAGAAAACCACAACGTGGCAGAGAAACCAACCATCAGCGCAGGGCAGGAACCCAGGGCCGCTGCACAAAGCCTCTGCCACAGCTGGATCTCCTGGCAATTGAGAAACCAAACACAAAACCGCTCCCCCCCTGCCCATCGCCCTGCCCTCCCACAGCCTTTCTGAACCCCGGGAGGGCACAGGGGGCAGGGGAGCCACAGAGATGTCCAGATTTGACTTTCCAAATCTAACTAAGAACTCTTCTGCTGAGATCAACACGTTTCGAAGCTGACACCAGCCCCAGAGCAAAAGCAGCACGTGGCAAATGAGGTGACTACCGAAGCAGCCTCAGCTGCAGGGCTGGGGAGCGACAGCAATAGCCAAGTTCTTAGAAGAACCCACAGCTCCTGTGCCCCTGCCCTTATTTAGATGTAGTGCCTCGCCAAAAACCCCCCTCCAAAATCGCTCACTACGGGTTTCAAATCGACCCACGGAAATGCTCTGAAAAAGAGGAGCTGGTGCCTTCAAACTGCAAGTGAAACCAACCGATTTAGACCAAGAGCCGCTCGCGATGCTCCTCCGGGCCCCCCAGCTGCGTGGGTGACGTCCCTGCAGTGCCAACGCAGACCAAAACGGGCAATCCTACCCGCTGCCGACGGGCCTGCCAGGCCTCTCCACGGCCGTTCCCAGAGCCCTTTTGGGAGCTTAAGTCCTTCACACAGGGAAATACTCCGGAGAGAAGTGCCTGCTCTATTTTGATCAACGCTGACCTTATGTTTGAAGGAAATTTTAGTATTTATTGCAGACGGTTGCCACAGCCAGACCGGCTCTGAATCCTTCACCCGTTACAGCAAGGGCAGAGCCAGAGGAGCCCCAGACAAACGGCGGCCGAGGCGGCCGGGTGCTGGGACGGGTAAAGGTCCGGCAGACCCTGCGGGGAGGCCGAGTGACCGCGGGCTTAACCTGGTTTACAAGGGGCTGGGCAGATGCCAACAGCAGCCTGGCATCGGCCGACGGCGCAGCTCTAACCCGGGCCTCCGGGTGCTTTCCTCCCGCAGATCAGCTTTTGGGTAACGAGAGCCGGAGCCTCTTTTGCTTTACTCTCTACAGAAGCGTTCCGCAGGAACGATTATCTTCTCGACCAGCGCTAGAGAGCAGAAACCGTGTAAGATGCAGATCTGAAGCGGCTGCAGTCACCTGAAACCCCGAGCTGAAACCTCAAGCAGCCCCTGAGCCGGCTCTGGGGTCAGGGGAACCCGCTTGCCTTCCTTCTGAACAGCGGGGGCTCGAAGATGAGTTCACAGAAGAGCTGAGAGCACTTCCCTGGCAGGGGCTGGGGCTGAGCCGAGGGGACGGGCAGGGCTGCCGGGAGCGGGGCGCTGCGAGCCTCTGGAGAGGTCTTGTGCTTCCAGGGGCAGACGAACCCAAGTGGTTAAATCCTGCATCCCCCAAGGGACACCCTTCACGCTGCTGCTGCCCGGGGCTGCTCCATGCAAAGCCTGTCCTGGTTTGAGTGAGAACACAACTCATTCTGGTCCATGATTTTACTGTTCAGCTCAGTTCCTGTAACTCCTGGCACTGCCCGCAGGCAGCAGCCTCTTCTCACAGGCAGGGTCTGCTCCGAGCTGCGAGAACCACCCATGGGCAGAGCTCCTGCCAAGGGCTGGGTGCAGCCCAAGGCCGCTGCTGGGTCCTGTGCACCACATTGGGGGGGGCAGAGAGTGAAAGGTGGCACCTGCAGGGAGGAGGGGACAGGACAGGGGACCCCAAACTGACCCCTGATGGATTCCAGCCCAAATATGTCATATACTGTAGAAAGCTGAGGGATCTGAGGGTGTGGGGCTCTTCTCCCCTCTTGGACCACTTTGCCAGCTCTGCTTGGCCTGGCTCGGATCCTCTTTTGGTTCCTTCCTCGGTGCATCCCAGGAGGACTCTGTCCTTTCTGCCTTCAATCCTGGGCTGTGTGTTCCTGAACCCAGTACCAGAATCCAGCCCCTGAACACAGTCCCAGGCTGGGACTGCCCCAGTGCTGCTCCACAGCATCACTGGTGACAGGGATGGGATCACCACCAGGGGCTGGGTTCAGACTGGGTTTGTGTGTATTTGTATATATGCCATCTTTACTATTATTATTTTCATTTCCATTAAATCTGTCCCAGTTCCCTTCTCTCCTGGCTGAGTCTCTCCCTTTCTCTGCCCCTCTGGGGAGGGAGGGGAGTAACAGAGAGCGGCTGTGACAGGGCTGACCCGTAACCCTGACCCGTGACACAGTCTGGGGAGGATGGCATGGGACAGCTCAGAGAATTAATTCCTTAGGAGCCCGATGCCTTTAAAATCCATTTCCCAGGTGGGCTCGTTCCTGCTCTGCGGGCACGGGCCGGTGTGTGCCAGGAGGAGTGGGCTGTGCCAGCCCCTGGCCCCTGCGCCCCCGCCCAGCTGCCCTGACACTCAGCCTGACCGACAAGGACAGCGTCCTGCAAGCCTAAGCAGATGGTGCTGGGCGCACACGGGGCATGCGCGCGGAATTAGCAGCCTGACGTCTGTCTGCTCGCGTGGAGGGAACCCGAAGGTGCCCGAAAGGCTGGGATGGAGGAGGAGGAGGAACGAGTGGGGAGCCGAGCCAAGCTGGGGCCTCAGGGTTATAAATACCACGGGAGGCTGCGGAGCTTTACGGGAAGGGAGTGAGGGAAGGATGGGATCCCTCCTCCGTGCACGGCACAGGAGCTCAAAAATCCTGCCCTTTGTGGCTGTAACCTCAAACTGGTCCTGACAGCTCCTGCCCCGCGGTGCCAGGCTCCCAGACGTGCTGCACTGTGCCAACCTCTCCAGCAGAAATGCACAGCCTTTAGGAAACTACAGGAAGGAACTTTATCAACATGGCAAGTTCTCAGAGGTAAACACTTCTTCCTGCAAAACAGCGTCGAGTTTAATACGATGGCAAAAGGGCAAGGGGAGGAAAAAACCAATAAATGCCCTGTTACATCAGCCCAAGTCCTTGGGATGGGCACTGCCCTTCTGGCTGGTCCGAGTGGGCACCCCTCAGGACACACGCCTGCACTGCCCTTCTGCGGGAGCTCCGAGAACCTGGGGACCCTGCTGGGGTCCCCATGTCACTGACCCATGTCACTGCTGGGGAGAAGCCCTCGCTGCCCACCAGAGCGTCCTGCTTTCTGCTGAGCCGGTGCCGCTGGATGCCAACGGGGCGGACACAGACGGCACCAACAAACTGGGGGAATTAGAGATTAGCGGGATTGTTTTTCACGGGGAGACTGCCCTGCTAAAGGCCCAGCTGCCAAGTGAACAGAGCAGATCCACCAGCTGCTGCCCAACCATCCCGATAATCACAGAATGGTGGGGCTTGGAGTGGCCTCTGGAGATCACCGAGTCCAACCCCCTGCCAGAGCAGGGTCACCCAGGGCAGCCCACACAGGAACAGAGCCAGGGGGGCTGGAAAGGCTCCAGAGAAGGAGACCCCACAGCCTCTCTGGGCAGCCTGGGCCAGGCTCTGCCACCCTCACACCAAAGAAGTCTTTCCCCATGTGGAGGTGGAACTTTCTGTGTTCCAGTTTGTGCCCATTGCCTCTTGTCCTACCCCAGGGCACCCCTGACAAGAGCCTGGCCCCTTCTGTTGCCCCCCACCCTGCAGAGATTTGCAGACATTCATCAGATCCCCTCTCAGGCTTCTCTTCTCCAGGCTCAACAGCCCCAGGGCTCTCAGCCTTTCCTCCTCAGAGAGATGTCCCAGTCTGTGGGGTGGGAATGGCCGGGTGGCTGTGGCGTGGCAGAGCCCTGCCCGGGGCAGGAGGCAGCCGGGTGGCTGTGGCGTGGCAGAGCTGGCAGCACCCTGCACCTTGCCACCAGCTCGGCCTTTGCTGCCAGAAGCGTTTCCTGGTTGCCGGCGAATCTCTCCCGGTGCCGTTTCGCTGCTCGGCTGCATGAGAAGTTTCTCAGCGCTGCTGTGTCGAGTTCCTCTCTTCCCAGCGCTGACTTGGTTGTTTTGTTTCTTCCAGCATGGCACCAAGATGAGCTGGGTTTGCTGCAGTGCTCTGGGTGGCAGAAGCAATCTCACTCCAGAGCCCAGTGGCTGCTCCTCATCCATTCCCTGGTGAGCGGTTCCGATGCATCCTTCCCCTCCAGCCCTCGACTTTCACATCTGAAATCTTTTACCTTCCATTTCTCTCTCCTGCTCCGTGTCATTGTGCACTGGTGCATTAAGAAGAGGTCAGATGGAGGGAGGTTCTTCTCCCCTAGCGAGACGTCACCGAGAGTATTGTGTCCAGTTCTGGGCTCCCCAGTTCAAGAGGGACCCACTGGGGGTTGGACTCGATCATCTCCAGAGGTCCCTTCCAACCCACACGTTCTGTGGCTCCATGAACTCCACTCAAGGGCAGCTCATCCCCAGGAATTCCACATCCTCACCTCCCACACGGCAGTGGCCCCGGGGCAAAGTTTAGTAGCAGGAATGCAACCCAGGGGTTCATGTCTGTACCAGCCAACACCCGCTCCTCGGTGCCAAGAGACATCTCATGGTTCAATCAATTCCTGTTGATTCACCGGAAACTGAAAAGTGTTAGTGTTAAAAATCAGCTTTAAAAACCTTGCCCATCCTCTTTCTCCGCTCTTCGTTTGAGGGGCTTGAACACCAGTACTGAAAAAAAGTCAAATACCGGGCCACTTGCTGCTGGAGTCCGTGGTGGGGACAGCGATGCCAACTCTTACGCACCCTGGAAACCCAGGACGGGCGCAAATACAAACGCCACGCGCGCTGCTCACATGCCCAGTTCTGACAGCCGAGCTCCAAGGGCCATCCCCCAGGAGCTGCGCGAACGCGGGCTCTCCACGGCCCTCGCCATCTGCAGCTGAGCCTCGCCGAAGGAGGAGACGTGCACCCAATTCAGCTCCCGTTTCACACTTTGCTCCTGTCCACGGGTATTCTTCAAGTTCATTTCTCACTCCAACAAAGCTCTCACACTTTTTTTCCCTCAGATCAGTGCAAAACCTGATCTATGGGTGGAGCAAGAGTTCAACTCTGCCCGATCCACTCTCCTGACAACTCCAAGGGAGGAAGAGCAAACCCCAGGAGCTCAAGAACAATCTCATTAGCTGATCACAAGGTCTCAGCCCAAGTGAAGGGTTTGTTCAGCTCAACACCCGCCCCCAGCCCGCGGACAGACCCAGCAGCTTCCCCAGGGCTCTTCTATCCCCAACGAGTGCTCGGCACGAATCTGCACCCAGTTCAAACCCCAGCTCAGTTCACTCCTTCCCAGGCCCAGAGAAACCAAAGACCTTGAGAGGCTGGGAGTGCAGCGTTATTTCCACTGTTCCTCACTGAAAATCCCCGCTGCTGGGGTGGGGGAGGAATCGCTGAGCGCAAATCCCAGGGCGTTCCGCTGCTGGGCAGGGCTGAGCGAGGATGCCAGCCTTCTGCCCAGCCTTCTGCCCGAGAGCGAGCGGCTCTGGCCGGCTGCCAGCAGCCCGGGGCCAGGAGGAATGTGCATTCGGATAAAGCAGATCACAACTGCCCTCCTTTTTGATGAGGAAGAACCATCCAAACCACTCCGCGGGCCGCAGCGCGCAATGCTTTGTCTACAGAGCAACCATCCCTCCCATCAGGATGGGGAAGGTTTGTTTTGGCATCTCTAGGTCATTTCTATTAAAAAAGGGAAAAGGAGAAAAGGCCCAGGCCAGCCAAGGCAAGATGCCTGATCTCCTGCACGGAAACGCTGGCAGGACAGGGCCGCGGAGCCAGGAGCTGTGCCCAGCAGAACCCCAACTGCTACCACCCGGGTGCAGAGTCGGTGTCCAGCCCAGGGCTCAGCACCGGTTCGGAGCCCGGAGTCCCAGCAGCCCCTCACTCGAGGAGATGTCCACAGCCCCCCTCTTGCTCCTCCTCTCACTGCTGCAGCCAAAGCCTTGGCCCCCGGCCAGGCTCTCAGGGCAGTTTCTCTCTCCGAAATAACCCCGAATCCCTGCCTAGTGGAAGGGTGAAGCACTGCCTACCAACGGGTCCTGCTGTGATGCGGGACAATTTCAGCTACTCCAGAAACACACACCAAAAACAGCCCTGAATCCACCCTCTGAGAAAGACATTTTCCCCTGAAATTAAATGTCAGGGGATCATTTATGCTGTCGAACAACATCTCCATCTGCACACCTCAGCTTCAGGCTGGTCAGCAGAACATTTCTGCTTCTGAAGTGCCAATGGTTTCAGAAAGCGGCCTCGGAAAGGGAAGTGAACACCCAGCCGTGCCACTGAGCCATCTTTCTTCCCCTAAACGTAATGCTCGGACGGAGGAGGGATCCCAGCAAGGCAGGGAACACGGCAGCAATTGCACAGCGATGCAGAGGCAGCAAACCGGCCGTGCTCCGCTTCTCACCACCAAACAGAAACATCACTATTTTATTTACTTCCAATTTTAAACTTGGAAAAAAAAAAAAAGGTTGCTTTTTTTTTTTCAGCTGCCCGCTGGTGAACCACCCCCCATCACCTGCAGACACCTGAACTTCAGCTCTCACACACCCTGTGCCACCTTCAGGGTCTGGCTGCGCTGCAGAAACGGAGTGAACATCTGAAAGCAGAGTGGCTCCAGAAGGCTCTCACCTCAGGGTGGAACACTGGGCATCGCAGGGGCATCGCAGGGGCATCGCACAGGGCACGGCACAGGGTACGGCACGGGGGATCGCATGGGGCATGGCACTCAGGACTGCCGTTTAGGGGTTTTTTTTTTCTTTCTTTCTTAAATATCCTGAACACTTTTAAGATCTCTGCTGAAATCTTTCCCGCTGGCTGCCAGGGCCAGGGCTGAACTCTTGCAGTATTTCAAATCCAAGTGCCCCAGATCTTTTGCACCATGACATTTATGCAACGCCCCGAGCATTTATTCAGCTGACTGTCTGAAAAACAGTCATACCAAGCTTTAACTGCTCTTCAGCCCTTAGCAGCAACAATTGTTCCGTGACAATAGGCTAAAATTCTGACTTTATTCTTCCAGCTCCGCCAATACAAGCACTTTGGCCCCGTCTGAATCCTGCTTCTGCCCCGCGAAGGCGTGGGGAGAGAAGGGGAAGGCGAGGGAGCAGGCTGGGATCAGGAGAGAGTGGACACCAAGAGCTGGCCCTTACAGCAGCAGAAGCGACTCTCCAGAGGCCCGGCAGAGCGGCCAGTTGAGAATATCACGTTTACAAGAGAATTCATCTTTTTCAATATAGCTCTCCACACGCTCTCCACGCTGCGACTGCGCGGCACGGCAGCCAGGGGCACGGCAGCCAGGGGCACGGCAGCCAGCAGCACGGCCAATGCTGCCAGTACTTAGAGTCTGCCCCGTCATCATCGCCCTGGAAAACTCGAGGTAGTTTTTTACCCCCCTGCAGCTGAACCCAGGAACTCGAAGGTAAGGAGAGAGCACGCGCGAGAGGCGCAGGCTGTCCCCAAACCACAGCCTGCTGAGCTGCGATGCGCCTGCTGTTCCTTGGGAGCTCTCCTCCCGGAGTGCCACGGAACACGCCGCTCACAACAGCACCAACCAAGCCGTCCCCTCAAAATGCTTCAGACAGGATTGCCCAAGCTCAAAACCAACTCCTTCCAGGAGCACATCCTTCTTTTTGGCGAGTAAGGCCCTTCAGCAATGTAGTAGCTTGGGTTACAACAGCTTCCTGACAGGTCTGGGTTGCACAGGGCTCTACGATCGCTGCCATATTTTTCATTAGAAAGTACTTTTTCCATGGGAAAGCAGGAAGTGTCAGAAGCACTAAGCCAAAGGAAATTTTACTCTTAATTTTTTTTCTCCTCTTTGTATTAAAGGTGGGGTTCCATTGAGAGATCTACAACCTTCTACGGCAAGCTCGGTGGCGAGGGACCAGTGACTCCTGCTCAGGAAGAGGAGGACACTGCACACGGTGTCAGAGCCTGGTTTTACCGTGTCACACAGCCCCAGCACGGTGGGGTTGGCAGGGCCCTCTGGGGATCACCCGGTGCCACCCCCTGCCCCAGCAGGGTCACCCAGAGCAGGGGCCCAGCAGCGCAGGGTCCAGGCAGGCTGGGAATCTCTGCAGAGAAGGAGACTCCACAGCCTCTCTGGGCAGCCTGGCACAGCCTCCCACACCCTCACAGCAGTTTTTCTTTGTCCATCCTCACTAACGCATCACGAGCACAACCAGCAACAATTACAAGCGGCGATTTTCCTCCATTTCTTTCAAACAAGAGGTCCTGAAATACCTGCCAAGCTGCACGCGCTGCGGCTCCATCCCAATCCTCTGCTTGCTGCCGAAGCGCCAGAGCAGCTCCTGCTCTGGATAGAGCAGCCAAGACCAGAAGCATCCCCCAACACATCCCCGAGGAAGGGGGTATCTCTAGGAAACACCAGTGAATGAGTGAGTGCTGGGACATCCTCAGTCAGAGAAGCCCTGGAGGGCTGGCTCGGGCAGGGCTCGCAGCGCAGCCGGAACTCTCCGGGAAGAACACTGTTCTGGGGCGAGCAAACCCCCTCCCGGGTCCCGCTGTCCTTCGGCCAGCAAAGCGAGAGCACCACACGCTTGGCAGCAGGGGACGACTGGGCTTTCTGGATCGCTGTGAACCAAGCTCCCCTGAAACGAATGCAGTTAAAACATCTAAGGGGAGAAGGAAAGGGGTGTTCAGCGTCCTGAATTCTTCAGGCCAAAGTTAAGTGCATGACAGAGAGGAGACAATTGCAGCAGAGAGCAAACTGCTGGAGAAGTTATTACACTTGTTCAGCAGCAGAGCCCTTTGTGTGGGTGCAGCTTGGTGCCAAAGTGGGGGAGCGCTCGCTGGAGACCACGAGTGGCACGGTCCCCGGGGAGCCGAGAACAGAGACTATGCAAATCAGGACCCATTGTTAAAAGGGGAAATTTATTTCACATTCCTGAGCAGCAGTGTTCCTGGAGCATAACAATTGGTGAGGCCCTTCTGCTGAGTACTGCACATTTTTATGCTCCACAGTAAATCAATATTCCAGAATAGAGAACGTGGGCATTGCCAGCGCGAGGACAGCGGCTCGGAGAGCCCGGGTACAACACCCTGTCGGAACGGGGCTGCTTTCATTGTTCTGAAGAGTTTACTGAAGGCAAAACTTATGGAATTATTCTCCAGGATGTTAAAACCTTCCAGCTGACAGCATCGAAGAGTACATAGGAATCATTAAGGCTGGAAAAGACCTCTAAGATCATCAAGTCCATGTACCCAACGTTACCATGCCGACTAAACCATGCCCTGAAGTGCCACATCTCCAGCGCTCGCACCGGCAGTTTCCTGACCGTGCTGCCCTCGACCTGCTCTCAGCAAGTGCAGCCACAGTCACCTCGGCAGGGCAAAGCTTCCAGAACGGGCAGCACAGCAAGACAACAGGACAGCAGTTAGTCTTGAAGCAGAGAACTCCTCAGATGCCTGTGCCCCAGCTCTCCTTACAATCACAGAACCACAGAATTGCTGTGGTTGGAAAGCACCTCTGGGATCCAACCTTCATCCCAGCATCTCCCTAACCACCAGACCATCACCTCAAGTGCCACATCTACCCAGTTTTTAACCCCCTCCAGGGATGGTGACTCCACCCCCTCCCTGGGCAGCCTGTTCCATTGCCCAACCTCTCTCTCAGTAAGGAATTTCTTCCTAATATCCAATCTAAACCTCCCCTGATGCAACTTGAGGCCATTTCCTCTCGTCCTGTCACTAGTCATTTGGGAGAAGAGACCGACACCAGCCTGGCTACAACCTCCTCTTAGGTAGCTGTGAGAAGATGACTTCTCCTCCAGTATTTACCACACTGCCCAGCAGTGGAGCCAGGAAGGACTCGCTGCAGAGTAACGCGGGATTCGGAGCATCTGCCCAAACTGCTTTCAACGAAGCAACCTCTGATCCCACCACACCACGTAGGACTGAAGCGAGCAGTCCAGCACAGAGAACACGCTTTCGTCTTCCTCTTGGTTCAGCTTGCAGGAGATTGCACAGCAGAGGAGTCTTCCTCTTCTTCCCCTCCCACTGCACCTCGTAAGCACCGAGAGACAGGAGCGGGCAGCACGGATCCTCCCATCTTCCCAGAATGAAAACACAGCTTCAGACTCTTCCCTTTTTATTACGCCGCCGTTAAGACCTGAGGTCAAAGGGTGTTTCGTCACGGATCACTGCGGGGGTGGGATGTCTTTTTGTTTAACTCCACAGGTTTTGCAGCCCGAGATCAAAATGAACCTTCGGGATAAGTGATTACACTGAAGCATGCTCCTTCTCCAGGCCTGGGAAATTTCTGCACCGCTGAGATGACCTCACCCTCCTTATCTGCTCTTTAATGTCCCGGGAGGAAAAGGAGAGAGCTCTGCAGACACACGGCTCAGAACGCAGATCCCGACAGTAAGTTTGTGCTCACAAATACAGCTCTGAGCACCACAAAACCCCTAAACCCTTTGCACAAAAGCCTCTTCTTGTAAATTTTTTTCCAGTCCTCCCCTCGGCTCATTAAAGCAAACAGGTTTTTAAGCTCACACCAAGGTAGGAATGAAGAAAAAAACCCAACATTTATTTGGCTCACATAGTGAATCAGAAGAATGCAGGTAAGAGCCAAGAAGGCTCTGCAGCTGAAGCAGAAGTTATCAGCAGTGCTGCTATCAGCTGAAACGGGCTGGGCTGGGCAGGGAGGGAAGGAGAATGAATGGATTGCAGGAAGCAGCAAGCGAACAGAGGCAGCACCGACACGTACCAGCATCAGCGCGATGAATTCACCCGTCAGGTGCAGTCCTAAGGCTTCCCCAGCTCCCTGCCTTCCAGGGAGAAGCAAGAAGCAATCTGCTTCACAACCCATCCAGGCGAGCCGTCGGCACGTGGGCAATCACAGCTCACTCCCCGCTCGCTCCTGGGCTTGCCCTGATTCCCAAGCCTTCAATCTGAGTCGCTTCTGAGTTGTAGGAAAAAATGAAAATACGGTTTTTTTCTGGCTTGAAGCTCCGAGTAACAGAAGCACCAGGCCTTTCAGAAAAAGAGAACACCCAGTGGATAAAGCTGGAGACGTTCCCTCTGTAGCTGCCGGGCTCAGCTCAGCGTGCAGCGGGGTCTGCAGCAGCACAGGAACCCCCCAGGCCTGCCCCCACGCGTCCCCCCACGCACAGAGATCGCCTCTTTAGTCTAAAATAGCACGAGGATAGAGCTACACATCAATATGAACTCTGAAGGTCACTTAGTCAAGGGAAGGGGCAAACGTACTATTTCTGGCACCGATTCAAGAGAAGTTTCCTCTCTCCATTCAAAGAGCCCTTCCAGTTAACCCAGGAAGAGCAGGCTCCTGGCCTCCCAGCCCTTATCTGAGAAGGGGATGAAACAGCCCGGGCTGAGGGACTACTCTGCACTGCAGGAGCGGGGAAAAAAAGGGCCAGAAAGAAATGGAAAGGGAGAAGAACAGGAAACCAATGTGAATCACAGCAGGGACTGTTTTGCCTGAAGGCACTGAGCACCCAGCACAAAGCCGCCAGGGAACCCCAGGACTGCACGGGCAGCGAGAGGGGTGCCAGCTTTTGGGTACTCAACCACGACAAGCAGCACCGGGCACAGAAGGTCCAAAGGTGTCAACTGAGGAATCAGCAATTCTGTCCCAGAGCGAAGGAGGCGGCAAGGTTTCCGATCTGAGAGCAGGACCCCGGTGAGGATGCAGGGGTAGCTGCTGGGTTTGGGGGAGAGAAAGCGGGGGTCCCGGAGCTGGCCCGGGGGGTGGCTGAGGACGGCCCGAAGGCAGCACAGTCAGGAGCTTGGTTTCCATTAGGAGAAGAAAGGCACAATCTGCATTGTTCAGCCACGTGAAAACCCTTTTGTAACAGAGCTCCGGAGTACAAAGGGCTGAAGAAACAGGATTCAGACATCAAATGGGAGACACAAAAGAGCATCTCTGCTTTCCAAGAAAGGACCAAGCTCCGACCAGGTCGAAGAACCTTCCAGAAGAGCAACTCTGGCCGCTAATGAAGTGTTTTCAGGGAACTTCTCATCTCATCTGCATGCAACAAACCGACACATCATGCCACTTCCCCCGCTAGCGCTCGCCACAGCTTTCGCACCAGCGGATGCCTGTCAACACCCGTGAATTTCTTGGGCATTCCTGGCTCCTTTATCAAGTTTTCCATCAAAAAGCTCATCTCAAGTCCCTCTGCACGGTCCCCCAGGGCACAGTTCTAACCACCACTGCCTCAGCCCTTCCCACCTTGCCAAGGTGTCTGCTAGCAGAAGTTCACAGCCAGTAATCTCTGCCATACCCAGCTGCTGGTTTAACTGGTCCCAGAGTCAGGGCTCTGGGGATGGTGAGCGAGGCGATGCAGCTCCGTGCCACGGGAGGAAGGGTCACTGCTGAGCTGTGATCTGCCGTTTCCTTTTAACTAGCCATAAACCAGATAACTCACCAGCTTCAGCGGGAGCTGGCGGGTCGAGGAGCGGGTCGTGCCGGTGGTACGGGCACCTAACTGGTAACGGGCGCTATGGTGCTGGAGAAGCTGGGGTGGAGCTGTTCCGGAGAGCAGGAGCGAGCAGCTTTTCACTGAGCATGGCCCTCGGGCAGGATGAGCCCTGCCGGCCTCTGAGCTCTCACCCTTGGCCAGCAGCACGGCACGGCAGGGGGAAGAGGTGGCACAGGCTTCGGCTGAAAACCAGAACCTGGATGACCCGCGAGGAAACGACTGAGGCAGAAGGACCAAACGCTCCACTGGGCAAAGCACCCGCGGGCTGCGAAGGGAGCCACGGCAGATCCTCTGCCCCTGCCCGCCCTTCGCTGCAGGGCAAACCCTGCTCAGGAGCAGGGGGGAAAGGGCTCCTTGCTGGAGCTCCCCCAGTCCCCGGACAGGGCTCCGGTCCCGGTGCTGCCAGGCCTGCCGCCTTCCGCGCAGCCCGGCACCGGGAAACCGGGCCCTCCCTCCGCCACAGGAGGCCTCTGCTGCCCAGCGGCTGACAAAGGCCTTCGTGTTTCCGCGTACAGATACCCTCTTATTTTCCTGGGAAGAGCAGGGGGTAATTCAAGCCCCGAGAGAGCGGGAGGGCCTCGGAGGGAAGGAAGCAGGATCCCAGGAGGCCTGCGGGGCTGGCGACGCTAACAGAGGGCAAATCGCGCTGTGCCGAACCCGCAGAGGAGAAGCCTGCCCCACAGCCCCCGGCCGTGTTCCCGTGTGACCCGGTCCAGGGGATCCTGCTCTGGCAGGGGCTGGGCGAGACGCTCTCTCGAGGTCCCTTCCAACCCCGAGGCTCCTGTGACCCCGTGACAGCCGTGTCCAGCCCGGTGACGAGCGCGGGGCCCAGCCGGGCTGGACGGGGAGGCTCGGGGCTGGGCAGAGCAGCAGCACGGGGAGCAAGCGGGTTGCTCTCTAACCAGGCTGCTGCTCAGAGGCCCGTGATACCAGCTTCAAAAGCAACACCCAGCTAAAGGCCACACGAGAAGGGCCAGTCTACACAAGGTCTCTGTTTCTCTCAATCCCCCACGGTCACACTAGACTTCAGATGCAAGTTTTCCTTCAGACACAGGGAGAAGCTTGTGGGCAGCCCCTCGTCGCATCGGGTGTGAAACCTAACGGGGCAAGTTCTCCAGCTCGGTGATTCTCTCGAGGACACTGAATTCTGAGCCGCAGCGTTGCTGCAGTCATCGTCCTGACGCTTTCGCATCTTCCAACACGGAACAACCGCGCTGCCAAGGTGAGGGAACAAGGCTGGCTACACGAGTTTCTTTGCTCCCAAGTGTCGCCAAGGGGCAAGGTGGGCATCGGTGTGGGCTTCAAGAGAGGTGGCACTTAAGTGCTGCCTGTTCTCTCCCCAGCCCTGCCTCTCCCAGCGTTCAGAAATCCCCTTTGTTTCAGTCCGGTTCTTCAAACAGAGGAATTCCAGAGCCTCACTTCAACAACAAAAATACAAATTGCCCCCCCTGCTTCTGCTCAGACCCTGCCCAGGCTGCACAAACCCAGAAACCCAAGCACCAGCACCTCCCAAACCCCACCCAAAACACAACACTCCTAACCCCCCATTTCTCCCAGCCTCCTCACAGCTTTTCAAAAGACAATACCGATAAAAACAACCAACAAAAAGAGAAACAACCCCAGCGGTTTTAGCTTAGCGTGTAAGGAGAGCTGCATATGGAACACAGCTTTCGTTTCAAGTGCACACACAGATATGAAAACCTTGAACTCGGCTCCCCTCTGGACTGCTCAGAGGGCACAGAAACGAATGTTGTGATTTCTGAGCACTTCAAACATTTGCTTAAAAGTTAACGGGCTGCAGAATCAATTCCCGGGTTTTCTCTCCAGTTCTGGTAAGAGACCAACCTCCTGGCGTGCCTCCCTAAATGCCATATAGATTTTTGTTACCACCTCTCTCAACTCTTGCCGAGATGGGCAAGACTCTGCCTTCCCCTGGATGCCCAGACCACACACAATTATCCCATTGATGGTGCACAGCTTGAAGTACAAACCTCTTGCCAACGTGCACTGTGGTTCCAAACTCTTCAGATGCCACTCCCTCACCTCATGATGTGTTTACCTCTCTAAAAATGCATTTTCTGTCACCAAACGGTTATCAGATCTCTAGTCATGCTTTGGGCAGGAGAGATGGGCTTCAGGCAATAAACTCAGGACAATGCAGAATCCAGGTAAGTCAAGTCACAAATGCACAGCCACGTTTCTTCTACGGAGGCTAAAGGTGTCAGCCCACAAGCTTTGCAGAACGCGGGACCCATGGCCGAGAGCAGAGGCAGGCTCCAAGGAGGAAATCCCCGTCTGACCAGGACGGAAAGCAAACAACAGACAGAAAGGAAGAAGGGCGAGAAGACGACAGCAGAGTTCATGCCTGTATATTCACAGAGAACTGCGTAGGACTCTACTGCTGGAACTTAGTGTTTCACAGAGGAAAACCTTCCCTCAGGGAGCAGGACGCTGCAGAATCCTGACCCAGAGCCAACACCCATCTTCTGCAAGGTGGCCGAGCAGCGGTGGGGAGAAGGTCTATGGTTTAAGAGGCTGCAAGCTGGGACTCCCATCCTGGACCTGCTAACTCTCTGTTCCAGCACAGATTTCCTTTTGATCCTGGACACAATACTTGACATCTTTTTCTCATCTATACCGTGGCCAAGGAGTTCTGGCTCACCTTCCAGAGTGGCTGTTATCTGTGGTGTAGTTACTGTCCCAGGCTTTAGCCTGGAATGGATTTGATATCAGAGAAGGAATTCCTCTGTAACTGTCAATTTACTACCCTCTTTCTTTTAATTAATTAAACACATGCCAAAAAGAGTTCCCTCTGATCCAGACAACCCAAGCAGAGGGGAGGCCGGCGAGGGAAAGCAGAACAAAGGGAGGTTTTTCACCTTGTGTCATCGCTGCTCACACGGCTGCCGCTCCAAGGGCACGGGCTGGAGCTGGCAGGCAGGGCTGCCGCTGCTGGAGCGGAATGCACACAGACACACACTTAGCAGTGATTATATGGACTTTATCTCATTGTTTTGAGGCTAAAGAAGAAGGGAGGGGGTCAGCAGCAGGTTAACAATCCACTCCTTGTAGGAAGTGGGAGGCAAGAGCCATCGTTTGAGCTTTTCCTTAGATCAGCTACACGAGGCATCTCCTGTGCCCACCTTGGGGGCAGGAAGGTGCAGCCGTTTCTGTCTATGACTGCTTACGTGCTCCTGGCCACCTTCTCCTTCCCTCCCTGCAGCTCAGGTTCTTCCCAGAGAGAGCTTTTGCTATTTCCTAAAGCTGGGGAAAGGACAAGCTTTGTCCAGCAATTCTTTTCGTCCCCTCGTGCTCCATTTTCTTTCCTCAATGTCTCAAGGAAAGAAAAAGAAAAACCATAGAACGTTAGGGGTTGGAGAGGAGCTCTGGAGAGCATCAAGTCCAAACCCCTTGCCCCAGCAGGGTCACCCAGGGCAGCCCACACAGGAACAGATCTGGGTGGGTTGGAAAGGCTCCAGAGAAGGAGACCCCACAGCCTCTCTGGGCAGCCTGGGCCAGGCTCTGGCACTCTCACACCAAAGAAGTTCCTCCTCATGTTGAGGTGGAACCTTCTGTGCTCAGTCCATACCCACTGTTCCTTGTCCTGTTGCTGGGCACTACAGAAAGGAGACTGGTCCCTTCCATTTGACACCCACCCCTCAGATATTTCTAGATATTTAATATATATTTAATATATACTTATTTTATCAATAAGGTCCCCTCTCAGTCTTCTCCTCTCAAGACTAAACAGCCCCAGTTCCCTCAGGCTTTTGGAAAAAAAACAAAACAAAACCCAAAAAGCAAAGCTAAAACACCCAACCCCAAAAGCTACAGCTATTCCTTCCCTTCAGTCATCTCGGAGAGGTTTACGAGCACGCCTGAGCTACGAAAGAAAACACACGACCTGGTCTACAGCAGCGACATCAAGGGGTTTTTGTTCTGAGTTTAAGGTTTCCCTTTTGGCTGTTCTCAAATCCACCTTTCCCCCAGAGCTCTGGTTTCTCAGTGACCTTGCAGACTGCGCATCGCAGACCGGCCAGCAATTGGTTGCAAGGGAAGTGGCGAAATTTCCTAGATACATTTGCTGAGAAGGCCCCTGGGATTCAGCAGGGCAGGGGACTCGGGAAGGCTTTCAGAATCCAGCCATCCCTTCACAGCCACCTCTGCCCCTGCCGCCTTCGATACCACGGAAAAAGAACAGAAAGGAAACCCCACAGTATTTGGAAGCGAATGCAGATCAGGCTCCGCTCTCTTGTGTCTGATGCCGGGGCAAGGGGTGCAAGCTGGAGCACGGGAGGGTCCATGGAAACATCAGGAGAAACTTTTTCATGGTGGCAGAGCCTGGCCCAGGCTGCCCAGAGAGGCTGTGGGGTCTCCTTCTCTGGAGCCTTCCCAGCCCCCCTGGCTCTGTTCCTGTGTGGGCTGCCCTGGGTGACCCTGCTGGGGCAGGGGGGTTGGACTCGGTGAGCTCCAGAGGTCCCTCCAACCCTTAACGTTCTGTGTGGTAAGCGTTTGTGATCAAGTAGGAGCTCAATAACACCGAGAGACTGGAGGGACTGTTGGCCATTTGCTGGGTTCCTCAGAAACACGTGATGGAGAGCGAGAAAGGAGACAGGACAGCGCTGGTCGCTACCGGAGTAGCGCGTCTCATCACAACACGGCGTGCTCAGAGCCATCTTCCTGCTTCCAGAGCCTGCTGCTGGGCTTCTGCAGAGTGAGAGACCAGCGTGAGAGACCGGCTGCAGCAGATCCCAGCCTTCCCCTTCCACACGAGAAAGGCGAGAACCCCGCTGGCAGCGGGCGACTGGGCACTGCCACCCCCCGACAGGTGTGGACCGGGGAACCTGGACTCGTGACACAGCCTCAGTGCTCCCCTTCACGCCAGGCATTCCTGGCACAATGAAACCCCTGTCCAGAGCTCCAGAAATGAAGTTCCTCTTTGTGGAAGCCGAACTCCAGCAAGCGAGCGCTGCAACCCAAACCCAACCCCACCTCCTGCCAGCACTGGGAGGGACGAGTCCCAGCCTCCGAGGCTCTCGCCGCTGCCCTGTCCCGTCTCGCCCCGACCAGAAAACCCTGCGCACAGCCCCGGTTAGAAATGAACACCACGTGAACCCGAGTCCAGCGACACCCCACCGAGTGTGGCGGGCAGGCGCCAGAGCCCGTACACCGGGCAAAGAGGAAATAAGCCTGGTCACAACTCACACTCCTCTGCGACCGCTGCCTGAAAGGGCTGTGCAAACCTATTTCATAACTGGGTCAGAGGAAGGAGAAAGCCAGTGACAGACAGATGGCACGGGGAAAGGGAGAAGGGGGCACGAGGAGCAAAGCCAAGACAGAAGCATCCAAGGAACTCCTGGGTGCAACCCCGGTTTGGTTTCACAGCCCCACGCCGCCAAGGAGTAAATACAAGGGGGAAAGTCCGTTTTGCTTTGGGTGGGGGGCCCGTGCGTGGAAACCCCACCTCCGAGCACCAGGCGCTGCTCACCTTCAGCAGCCTGAATTCAGAGGTGCCAGCGTCTTCCCGGGCAGGGAGCCAGAGCGCACAGGCGATGACGGCCCGGAGGACAGCACCGACTTGGGGCACACCACCCTCCATCGCCAGCAGAGCTCCCGCTGGCATCAACAGCAGCTCCGTGTGAGCTCTCCCAGACAACTCCCACCCGTTGGCACCACGGGCCAGCAGACTGCGGGGCATTCGGCCACCTGCCAGGACAAGGGAGACCTGGTGCTTCGCTTCTTCCGACGGAGCCCGACCCCAGCCCTCTCCTCAGAGCCGAGCACAGCTGCCCTGCCACATCGCTGTGCTGTGCCCTGTAGATGCTGGGGGTTTAAGTCTGAAACGCCACATATGTTAAAAAGAAATAATTAATGTTTAGTGTTTTATAGTTTGAAGAGAACTCTTTTAGAAAGAATCTTTGGTGCTCCACGGCTTCTAGACCAAGTCATCAGCGTGGTTCTTGTGCAGCCAGAGAGGACAAATCACAGCCTACATGATGAGCAACTGAAAGGGAGGACCAGGAACAGGGAGGTTTTTTGAGTAGTTTCTGGAGAACAAAAATCTAAATAAGCCTTAACTGAAGGAACAAAAAGGAGTAAGAGGCACCACTGACAGCAAATGAAAGCAAGAAAACACACTTAACGCTTCCGACCACATTTAGCAGCCAGAAAAGAACAGGGGCCAGGATTACAGTGGGGGGATTTTTTATGTTTTTAAAGAGGGGGAGAGAGATGCTTTCAGATCACTGAGGAAGACACACCACTATGAAGCCTTATTTAAAAAAAACCCAAACAAGAGGGCAAGTGATCCATCCACAAGCCAGAAAAATGTTTAGCAAAGCCACAACAACAGGCCTAAAAAGCCATCGCATCTCATACTCATCCCAGCTCTCTTCAGATGGCAAGAGCACCAGGATCGCATCCACAAGCCCTTGCATTTGCTGCGTGGCTTCCCAAGCCAACAGGCAAGGGAGGAGAAAGAACGGAGGGCTCCAAGATCAAACTAAAGCAGCGCGGGCCAGATGTCAAGGGTGCTTTTGCAAACGCATCTAGCTGCGGCAGGCAGGAATTTGCTCGGCTACATCACAGCCTCTGAACCATCTCCTCTTACAGAAGTGATCTCATCTGGCCTTGTGCTCCAAGGCTACGGGGAAAAAAGAGAATAATGTTCTTGACACCATTTCTCTAATCTTTCTTTCCTTCTTTTCCTGCCAGCTCTCTCAGTATCAACCTGCCTCCTCCCAGCTTTCCCAGCGCCCCGCTCGACCCACCTCCGTCTCCTGCAGCTCGGGGCCCGCGGCTGGGAGACCCCGATGGCCCGGCCACGCACGCTGGGGGTCATTCCGCGAGCGTTCGAGCAGAGAATATTTCCAGTCCTAGCAAAGCGTTCCCAACCCGCAGCACCCGGCAAGCACTCAGAGGATTCCAACACTCAGCTGTGCTAACTCTGACGCGGCAGCTCTGAGAGACAGAGCCAAGTGTTTGGATCACTTCATGGAAGCGGCTCCATCACCGGGGTTTAACCCAAGGCTTTCATCCCGGCTGCTGTTAAATCCTCCCCAAAAGGTGCGGTGTTGCGATGCCCTCAACTCACTGCCACGCACGTTGGTGAAACGAGAATTGGGAAGATGGCTGGACAAGGATCAAGAACAGCAACTTTCAGCTACCGCAGGTTGCCTAAAGGCACAGAGAAAATGCAGAGTTACCCAGCTGGCACGGGTCCAGCCGGAGCACTGACATCAGCTCCGACACATGCCATCAAAGAAAGGCTGAAGCGAAGGAAAGCAGCAGGCAGGGCTCCAGTCCCTCCACAGATTTACTCCTTGCCTCAACTCCTGCTCCATCATCCATTTTCAGCAGCTCGTGCAGAGCAGAGGTGGAAACCGGCCCGAGAGCCCAGCTCAGCCCTGCATCAATCATCGGCCTCGTGCTTGGTAACGAGGGAGATTTGCTACCGCAGTCCCTACTGCCCTTTAAGCAAGAGCTGCTCAGGCCCAGGCAGAAGGTGCTACCCTCAAAGCTGGACCTGCTGGAAGGGGAAATGGGAGCCAAGTGGGGCTTCCACCTGCTTCACACATGATGAAAAGGACAATAACCTAACTCTTGTTTGGGAAGTCACGAGCCACTGATAGCGCGATGGTGACCGCGTCCCCAGCAGAGCTTCCAGCAGGTCTCCGAGGTGCAGCTGGGGTTCGAGCCCTGCAGCTCGGGGCACCCCGAAATGTCTGCGCTGGGTGAGACTTGCAACGCACCCGAGTTCAAACGTAGCTTGTCCTTTAAAGGCAATCCTCCAGCAGATGCCTGGTAACCTGGAAACACCGTTTAAAGGCCTTTATCCGGAGAGACAGAGACCAGGTCATGTAGCCTGTGGGTGTCTGATTTATTGCAGGTGATGTGAGCAGGGAGAAATCCAAATACATCATCAGAAAACAGGGTGCTGGAACAAACCTGCAACAAGCAGCTCTTCCTGCAGCCACTCCTAACGAGCAATCCTGGTGCTCCACCACAGCTACAGCCACCTCCCCGAGTCCCAGTCAAAACCAAGTGAATCACATGCTAAGGGAAGAGCCAGCAACCGAAAGCGTCCCAGCCCCGATTCGCCGGAGAATCTGGCTGCTCAGCTTGTCCTGCAGCTCAGGGAAACAGAGGCACGGAGGTGCGAGGGGCGACACAGCCGGGCTCTGTCCGGCTCTTCCTTCAACCTCAGGGTTCAGCTTTCCCCCAAACTCGTGCAGAGCAACCGCTCCCAGCGTCTGCCTCGCTTTCTGCTGCTCAGCCTGCTGGCAACACCAGCAGCCTTCTGAAATGTAGGCAGTAATAACAACTTTTTTTTTTTTCTTTTAAAGAAAAATTAAGCCTCTGTTGATTTCATGGAGCAGGAAAAGAACGGGCTGCACCCATTTTCAACTGTTATTACAGAAAACATATGTCAAACCTGAAAAAGCACTGCCTAATTGCAGCGGTCCAGCATCTCTGCAGCTGCTCACCAGGCACCCTGGGCCAGGCTTTCCTCAAAGGTACAGAAAAGTGGGACAAAGGTGGGGGGAAGGAGGGGGTTAATAAACCTCAACATTCATTATGCAGCAATTCTGCTCCAGCATCTCCTCTTGGAAGCCGGAGCTGACTGGGTTTGTTTCCATCTTCCCAGCCTCCTGCAGGACCTGTGCCTGCCTTGAGAGGCAGTGGATAAATCCTGGGGCAGCGAATAAAACCCGTGCTCCTTCTTTCCAGGTTTCAGTCCTGCTCCTGGTTGTGTTCTTCTTTTACAGGACAAGGTCCCCGCTTCCAGATGGAGAAACTGCAATTACTTCAAGACAGCGAAGAATCCCGGAGCGCGCTATTCGAGACTGCACCGTGCTGGTGGCAACAGGGTGCTCGGCGGGCGCAGCTTCAGAAAGCACCCTCTGGCCTCTGCCTCCTTCAGCTCTCCCCGAAGGCTTCGGAGGAAATCTGCCAAGGCGCTGAAGAATAGGGCCACCTCTGCTGTACGTGAACTAAAGGAAGCAACATTGACCCACTAGCAAAGGGACAAAGTTAAAGGGGTTTAAAGCTTCCCCGCAACACCGAGAGAACCAGGAAGGGTTCTCAAGGACGTCACACCCTGCTGTAACGTGTCCTCTTCTCCCCGTGTTGAAAGCAGCTCTGAGCTATCCCATTCCCCAGGCACAAAACTGTGCTGTGGCTCTGGAGATTCCAACAGGAGCACTTGCAGAGTAATTGTGTTTATTTCAACTATTTGAGATTTACAGGGACTTTCCAAACATGCCTGGCTCTGTTCCTGTGCGGGCTGCCCTGGGTGACCCTGCTTGGGCAGGGGGGTTGGACTCGGTGATCTCCAGAGGTCCCCTCCAACCCCCAACATTCCGTGACTCTAAGCTTCTATGAGAACTGGCCATTGCTGGGGTAGCTACAGGCAGCCCTGGAGAGATCACAGGAGCAATCTGCCTGGAGCTTCTAACAATCTGCCCCTTGTCCTGGCACTGGATGTCACTGAGCAGAGCCTGGCCCCATCCTCCTGGCACTCGCCCTTCACATGTTTATAAACATGACCCAGGTCACCCCCCAGTCTCCTCTCCTCCAAGCTCAGGAGCCCCAGCTCCCTCAGCCTCTGCTCAGCAGGGAGATGCTCCACTCCCTCCATCACCTTTGTGGCTCTGTGCTGGGCTCTCTCCAGCAGCTCCCTGTCCTTCTTCAACTGAGGGGCCCAGAACTGGACACGATATTCCAGATGTGGACTCAGCAGGGCAGAGTAGAGGGGCAGGAGAACCTCTAATGCCAGAAACCCTGCCATCAGATCTGGTGCCTGAGCAGAGCAAGTGGAACCAAGAGCTCATCGCTGCCCCGTCATTGCACCAGAAATGGCATCAGCTCCCTCAGCCCAGCCCCTGCCTCCAGGAAAATTTAAAGACTCTGGCCAGAAGAAATCAATCGGGTGCTCCGCTAGAAGTGGGGGCTGCGATGTGGTCACCGGGTTTCTGGTTAGATCAGTGAAGTGACTCATGTTCAAGGTGAGCTGAGTTTTCCTCCACCACCCAGAGGAACCACAGCAGCAATTTTTAGCAGGCGCTGCCAGCCCGGGGGTCTCTGTGCCATGGGGTTGCTTGGCCATGGGGCCAATGTGCTGGGGGGTCTCTGTGCCATGGGGTCTCTGTGCCCTGGGGCCAATGTGTCATGGGGTCTCGGTGCCGCGGGGTTACGGGGCGTAACGCTCCGCAGCCCGCAACCTAAGGAAATGTTAGCTAAAAGAAAGTTTAAAAGCTTAACTGCGGGGTTAGTTAATGTTTGTGTAGTGCCTTCAAGATGAAAACACTCCATGTGCTGAGCGTTACCGTCGAGCCTAAGGAGAGCAGACTTGGCTCTAGGAGAGAGACTAGAATTACATACACACAAATTAAAACGTTTGGCTCCGTTCCAGAGCAGATCATTCTGAATTTGTCTTTCTGCCTGTCAGTAACACAGCTACACAAATGTCTGCTTTCTGCAGACGTGGTCCCGAAATCCACCCAGCCCCTTTCCCGGCCTACAACTCAAGGGAATAGGAACGAAGCCCACTCCTGCACGGCAGAAGATTATCCTTAGAACAGCAAATAAAACAGCTTAACTTTGGGCACAGGATACCCGCAGAGCTTGAAAAGTCTCAGCTTTATGGCCCATAAAGTTTTCTGACCTCCCCAGTGAGACAGCACACCCCTTCCATGAGGGACTTCAGTGAAAGAAAAGCTCTGAAAGGCTTAACCAAAATATTACACACAAATATTAAGCATTTATAAAAATATTTACATATAGTAAACTCCAAAATGAGCTTTGGGCAGGAGGCAATCAAAGCGGCTCACAAGCCTGAGAGACCAGCATGGCAGCCGATGGAAGCCAAGGTGGCTCGCTGCCGCACAGCACCCGAGCCCAAGCCTCACTCCTCCCGCCCAGAAAAACCTCCACGTATTGTGCAGGGAGTTTCTGGAACGCTGTTTCGTCTTTAACCAAAAGTGTATTTTCCTCCAGATCGTGTAGTACATCACCGAGTACTCACACATCAAAAGCTTTTACAGAATTCCTAGAACTTCACTTTTTTTTGTTACTCTTAATGAAAACCAGCCCGGTCAGGGCTGTGATGTTGTCCTTGTTCCTGGGCTTTCAGGCCCTGGAGCCCGGGTGGCTGGGCTCGCTCGGCGTGCCCTGGGACCAGGACACCAGGCTGAGGCCACCAGCGCGGTACCGGCCCCCGCTCCTGTGCCCCCGGGCCCCCGGTGCGGGAAGGAACGGAGCCCACGGCGCTGGGGTGCTGGGGGAGCCGGCAGAAAACACCGGGGGGACAAAGAGGCTGCTTCTGCCATCAGGGCTGGAGAGCAGGAGGGGACCACGAGCTTCAGCGCTAGAAGGAAGGGACAGTTGTGCTGCGGTACAGGAGGGCAGGTTTGTGTCATCATTCCCCCCTTTTTTTATTAATAAAGCAGGGAAGGACTGCCTTTGGCAGGAGGTGCTGCAGGGAGATGGCTCTGCCTCGCCACCGAGGGCCCCTCTCCCTCGCCCCATCCTTATCAGGCACAGCAGGGCAGAGCCAAGCCCTAACTGGGGCCACAGCCCTGCTGGGAAAGCTCCCAGCAACGCCTGCGGAGAAGGGAGCACGCACCAGAGGGGAAGGAGGCCAGCAGCGTTTGCTGACGAACGCTGAGCAGCTGGAGAGGCAAAGCAGCAGTGGGGACGAGCTGCACCCCGGGGCTGCCGGCTGGAGGCCCAGGCTCTGGAGAGAGGCTGGGGCTGGAGGAGGGCAGCGTGCGACCAGCCGGGCACAGGCCAGGGGCAGAGGCCGAGCGGGTAAGCGCGGGCAGGTCTGGCTGCAGAGCTGGTACCCTCCGCAGAGCCCGTACCCTCCGCAGAGCCCGTACCCTCCGCAGAGCCACACTCACCCCGAGACATGCCTGGCACCTACAGCTCTCCAAACAGCACACCACACGTTCCACTCCAGGACTAACCTTGGGCTTAGAGTACAAGGGTCAGAGCACGAGCACAAGGAGAGACATGGAGCCAATCCCAGAGCACATTCCAAACGCTAGTTCAGAGAGAATTCCAGAATAGAAAACCATGAGGAAGAAGAAACTGCTTCTTGAACAACACCAACTGGAAACTGCCCTGATTTAACTACCTGTTCCAACAGGGAGAGACATGAATTAATTATCTCCCCATTGCTTTCCTTTTCCTGGCCTTCCCAGGTACTTTTACTCTGTATGGGATATCTATAAAGATGTGCTGAAGCTTGTAACTACAGTGTAAAATAACAATAGTCCCTTAAGTTCCAACTGAAAACATCCTAACAGAAAACACAGGCCCCGTTTTTACGTGGGAAGGATTTTGCTGATTACAGAACCTTTCCCCAGTAAACTAACCAGCAGACAAAGCCCAGCTCGGGGCAGCTCCACGCCAAGGCTGCTCCGCGGGCGCTCCAACAGCGGCACCGTCTCTCCAGCAGGTTCCTCCGAACAGGAGAGGTCAGAAGCCAGCAGCACTGGGATTTATCTGTGCCAGGAGGACAAGAGGCTGCTGTGTGCAACTGCTCAGTGCATCCAAGAGGATTCTACCTACCATCAGAAACCAGCACTGTGTGCCCATCCCACACCTCCTGACTGTGCAGAGGAGCTGGGCAGCTCCTGCCCTTGAGCTCCTCAGCACAGACGAGCGAGGCAGAGTGGGACTTGCACTCCACGATGTCCAGTACCTGCCTCTTGCCTTCTCCCATCCTACAGCAACATGAAGACCTTACCCCTGGCTGGCAGCCAGGGCACCCAGACACGCAGCCGCTACGGAGCGGCGGGCAGGCTGCAGCTTCGATACCAGTTCATCCCACCGCCAGCGTTTCACGGGTCTGAATCCCACGTCCACGATCTAAGCCTTTACTCCTTACAGAGGGAGCCACCCTGGGCCTAACAAGAACAAGAAGCTGTGTCAAGCATTTGCAATCACGACAAAAAGAAGCAGCTGCTGAGGCCATAAACCCCAGCCGTGAGAGCTGCCGAGATATTAAGGCTGGTTTTCCTGCACAGGAGGAAAGGGTGTGTACTGGTGAGGAACACAACAGCTTCAGACTCTTCACATGCACCTCGCTACGCCAGACTTCATGATCTGAGCATCCAAGCGCTCGGGACCCCTTTTAAACATAATTCTTTACAAAACAGCTTCGCTACAGACTCTGTGGTGCTCAAGAGGGGAAGAGCTGTGAAGTAAAATCTTCCCCACGCAGTAAGAATTTGCCTCTCTCCATATGGATGCTCAACTAGATCATAAATTTCAGTAGTACCCATTAAAGCTTTTCTCCTTCACTCCCAAAGTCAGAGCCCAGGTTATCTGCCAGAGATGGCAGCTGAGACCAAGAAGAGGACGGACGATCTGAATTCGGGGGTTTGTTATAAATCTCCCAAAAGGATGCCAAAAGAACTAATTCTGTGCAAACACCAGAGCAGTGGCAGAAAAAGGGTTTAAAAATGGGCAGGAATTTGGCAGAACACGTTACTAACTGAACACATCTCAGTGACCGCAATGAAGAATCCTGGAGCTGCAGTCCAGCTGATCCTTCAAAAGGTTTGCAGCTTCCAAGGGCCAGGAGATACCCTCTGCCATGAAGCAGCACCGTGCTTGGCAGGCTTCCCTTGCCTCTCCCAGCGGCAACAAAGGATTCCTGTCCTTCACCCGCAGACAGAAAGAGCTGGCACCTCTTTCAGGGAGACACCCGTGAGCAGAGCTCGGAGAGCAGCAGCGGTGGCCACAGCAGCCCAACAAGCTCGGAGCTTCACAAGGCCAAGGGAAGAGGACAACCCTGCAATGGAGGCCCCACCACTCTTGCTTCTTTCCAGTTCAGACTGCTCCGAACAGCTGCCTGCTCCTCCTCAACTCCCTGCAAACAGCGGTACAGCAGAGACACGTCACGCTGCCCGGGAAGCGCTGCAGGATGCTCAGCCACACTGTGCAGACGAAGCCTACCTCCCCGAGCAGCACTCGCCCTTTATTTCTCTAAGGGAGAAAAATAAAATGCTGCAAAGCCCACCTGGGTTTCCGTCAAGAATTATCTGTATTTACTTCAACAACAAAAAGAAATCTCAAGCAAACTACGCCGACTGTTCCTGCTAACAGACTGAGGAGCCCCCTCCTCGAAGAGCTCAGGACATTGGCACGCTTGGCACAGCTGCGACCGGAGACACAGGAGGCACAGAGCAGAAGCAGCCTCCTCCATGCCAAGTGCAGTACCCTACATCACTGTGGTGTCCAGCCCGGGCAGGGGGGAAAGCAAAGGAGGTGGAGAATCGTAAGGCCCACGGGAGCTACAGAGCAGCAGGGACTGGTTTTGAGAAAAGCTTCCTCGCAGTCACCAGTCCAGATGGATACACGGGGATCCAGACTTTGACCTTCATACGGCAGCAAAGAACTGATGATTTATATCTTTTCATACACAACTAGAACTTATGGGGGAGGGAGGGGGGGAAGAAAAAGCTGCAAGAAGCCTGTTCCACCTTCTAAAGGAAGCCCTGGACAAACTGGTAACCGTACTCCGGTTAGTTTATTAAGAACAAGTTTATTTGCAAGCCCTTAATTCCATTTGCAGGCTTACTAAGCAAAGCTTACAGGCTGTTTTCTTCTTATTGACGAGTCCCATCTTTAAAAGCTACTTATAGAAGAGCTCTGTGCTTTTGCCACAGCGAGTTACAGAGCCAAGATGAAGCACTGGAAGTGCGGAGACCAGACCACAGGCTCTACAACGCTGCAGAAGCTTGTCCCCAAAAGCAAGGCAAGGAACAGACGTCTGGAGCCGCAAGGTCCAATATTCCAATGCTGCAGGCACCAAAGGGGCAAGCCCGACAGCAAGAGAACAAAACAGGCCTAAACTGAACCCATCTTCAGCTGTCTCACAAAGGGGACCACAACCAAACAGCCCCCATCCCCACCCTGCCCACCGAGCTGTTCCGCGCTGAACCCCCTGCAGCTCCTCCCAGGTCCGTGCCATGGAGAGCAGACAGCCCAGCCCCCCGCAGCTGCCCGGAGAGCGG
>JANVCC010000065.1:741446-768920 GCA_025345505.1 Todiramphus chloris collaris | reverse complement strand
GTGCCCAGACCACAGGGCTCTGGCCCGAGCTGGAATTCGGGCAGGACCAGCTGTGCCACCAGCTCAGCAGACTGGGCTGAGCTCCGTTCTGAAGTTGGGTTTCCTTTTTCTACCCTCCTGCTCAGTTTTCACACTGTTCAGAGCACACAAGAGCGGCTGCAGCAGCAGTTAGGCCCAGCCTAACTCCTCCTGGGCACCAAGATCATCGGCATGGAGAGAAAGAGCAAGAATGAGTTTGGGATTTGAAGAAAGCGAGCTTTTGGGCGACCAGGCTGCACTCCAAGCAACCTGACAAGCACACCAAGATTTCCCCTTCACGCTCTTACAACACACCTGCTTTTAGCTGTTAACCCAAGCCTTACTTCCTGCTCTCCCTAAAAGATGCTTTAATAAAATCATATTCTGATTACAGCAAGAAAAGAGACTTTGGATTTCCTCCTCGCAGGCAATGAACTTCCCTGCAGCTGTAGCTGAGGAGACGGAGCCAGGGCCTGCTGCCGACAGCGGGAAAACCAGAGGGTTTTTTCCCTACCGTGCACGCATTGCGTACACACGCACGCTCCAAACACTGTCTCCCAGAGCTTTCACAAATCACTATGAATTCGTACGAGTCATCTGCAATGCCTTATAGTTTAAAAAACACAAACAGCTAAAAAAAGATTGCACGTCAACACGTGAAACAGAAAACAAGCCCGTTTTTCCTTCAGAACAGTCGGATTCAGCTACCGCTCGGTAACTGTCCTGGCAATCGCATTTTCTTCCTGTGACTCAGAGTTTCCGCAGCCTCTGTTTGATCCCAGTTCCACCTGAATTTTCCTGCAGCTTTTTCTGGGCCTGTTCAATGCATCTCTCCGTGGCCACGGGTCCTCAACTGGTGAGGCTTCTGCAGGCGAGCAGCACGCTTGGTGACGGAAAAGCTCCACGGAACGCAGTATTAATCTCATCTCATTCAGATAGAGTCGCCGCTTCCTCCTGCAAGTGCAAGATGCCATCTACTACGTCGAGGCAGCGAGCAAGAAACCCAAATAATGAGTTCACAGCCACACGCCTGCTTTCCAGAGACTGAAATCCCACAGATGGAGAGAATAAACTCCCGTCTTGAGCAATTAAGCAGCATTTTCTATCCAGAAAAGCATGCTCCCCTTTGGTGTCACTAAACATTGCACCGATTCAAACAACTCAGCTGCTCCGAAGGGAAAAAACTGAAGAGAAAGCTCTTTCTTGCTGGCAAGGTGAGTTAGGGGAAGGCTCTTCCTCCCCCAGGACAATGCGGGTTCGCACCAGGCAGACGCGGCAGGTTTGCCGCTGCCCGGGCATCCTCCCTGGTGTTCCTGCAGAGAGGGGAGTCCCGAAGCCCCAGCCCCGGGGCTGGACGGGAGGAGAGGCAGCCTCAGAGCAGCTGGAAAGGGGACCCCGAGATCACACCGCCTGGGAAGGGAGGGGAGGCAGCCCAGGGAAAGGGCCCTTTGCCAGGTATGGTTTTGGGGAGCTGCCCCTCTGCAAACTCAGGGGAGGCTGTGCCGCTCTCCCCGAACACGGGAGAGGGCACTGCAGAGAGATCGGTGCCGGGCTCTCCGCACAGGCGGTTAGCGGTAGAACAAGAGGGAATGGATTGAAGCTGCACCAGGGTGGGTTCAGACTGGACATCAGGGAGAAATCTGTCCCAGCAGAGCAGTCAGACACTGGCACAGGCTGCCCTGGGAGGGGCTGGAGCCACCAACCCTGGGTGTGTTTGAGGGTCGTTGGGGGACACGGTTTAGGGGTGAGCTTTGTAGAGTTAACAGTTGGACTTGATGGTCCCAAGGGTCTTTTCCAGCCTGACTGATTCTGTGACACTAATGACCCCACCAAGTTTCCACAGCCTCAGGAACCCAACACCAGCAGCCCTGGGAGACGCAGTGCCCTGCCAGAGCTCCAGGCACTACAGACCCTCCTGGGCAGTGCCGGGGGTGCAGTGTGAGCGGTGATCCCATCACCAGACCCCGCTGGCTACAGAGCGGGAGCACAGGAGATGCTCTTTTCTAGTATTCTGTAGACCTCGGAGAGTAGAGGGTACAAAGTGGAAAGAGATACCCCAGGAAGAAGAAGTGGTGAGAAAAGCACCAAGAACTGAATTATTTCAGGCCAAAAGAGATGGTTATAGCTGAGCTGTATCCTCTTGTTTCGCCCGTATTTCCCAGAGCCAAACCAAGCGGCTCCATTTGTACCACCCCCTCCCTGCCCAAGTGGCTCATGTCACACATGCTGTTGGCTGCTCCACCAAAAAAATCTATTTTTCTTGGATAGATTTTCCCCAGCCCTTTCGATCAGGTTCAGCCAAGACACACTCTCTACTTCAGGACTTTTCAAAAGGACTAGATAATGTTTCCTTCGTGCCAAGACACCAGGCATGCAACGGGAAGTCTCTGCAGAGCACAGCAAGCTGGTTCCCACCTTCTAAGCAAACTCTCCTGCAGTCCAAGCACCACATTTTTGGAAGGATCTCATGCTCAGACTGGTTTTTATTCGCATCTTGTGTGAAGCCTGCAACAAATATCCAGCAATTTAATAAAGGGAGGGGAAAAAAGAGATGAACATTGGCCTGTTTCTTTAGCCTGGACCCTCTGCAACCAAGGGTGCGTTATTTAATACGGGGCTCCGATCTGCGGGAGCAGACTCTTCTAGAAGAGGGGATATTTTTAGATGGTTTGATTGGCAGCACTGACACATCCCAAACAAGAGGCAGAGTTACCCCAACCCGCCTCGGTTTCTCAAAACAATCATGAGATCAGCTCCTCAGGAGGTGTGTTTTGATACGCACTTCAGGAGGGTTGCCTCGTTCTTTCGGGGCAAGGATGGAGGGGGCATTTCTCACCCGACAGCCACTGCTGTCCAGGAGTTGCTTTTCTAGAAGAGTACTTGATTTATTTATTTTTGTTTGTTTTCGTTCTTATTTACAAGCAAAGGCAAAGCAGGTCACAGTCGTGTGTCTAAAGCCAGGACAAGAGCCAAGGGGAAAAAAAAAAACAAAAAGAAAATAAATGGAGGTCGAGCAAGTTTCAGTCAAGTGACCCAGGAGCAACGGCAGCGAATGAAGACAGCTGATAGCTCTACCCCATCTTCCAGACCTCCATGCCTGGGGACATCCCAAAAGGCTCACAGGAAGCTGAGCACAGACCCTCTGTCTCCTGGGAGCCCTGGAGACTCCCTGCAAACAGGAGTCGGGCCGAGGGCAGCGCAGCGAGCCGCCGGCGCTGCGGGATCCCGGCCCGGACCCGAGGCTTTGCTGCTTTAGGAGCCTTCCCCCCGAGTCACGTCGAGGTTATTTGCACATCTCGGGGAAGGCGTGAAAACACAGGGTGCGTTCTCCAAGGCATTCACGAACTCTGAAGCCAAGCGTTTCACAACAAAAGCCAACACGGCAGTAATTGTGTCAGAAACAGAGCCGTCACCGCGAGTCGATTACTGCACAGCCCGCGAGGTTCCGAAGGGCCGGGAGGGCTCAGCAGCCAAACTATTACACATTTGCACTCCCCAGACCCAGAGGGTTCCCAGCGCTGGAAGGGACGGGACGAGTCTCTCTCATCGGCGTGGCTGGAAGGAGCCGTGGCAGGGACCAGAGCGCGGCCGCGGGGCGAGCGGGTCGGCCCCCAGCAGCCGAGGCGGCGGGCACCGGCACCGCAGCACCGGGGCAGAGCTCGGCACGAAGGGCAGCGCGTCCCTCCGGAACCAGCAGCCGTCTCCGCAGGAGCCGCCAGGGCCACGGCAGCGCTGCCAGCCAGCGCCAGGCCAACGGGCAGCGGCAACGAGTGGAAGAGGCCTGTGCCCAAGACTGGGTTTCTGCGGGGCTTTGGCATTCTCCAAGGCACTCCCTGGATGTTTTGCTGTGAAGTGAGAGAACGCTTTTCTGCTGAGCTCTCTGCCCTAATGTGTGTCAAAAACTGATCAGGGATGGAGATGATTAATCCTTGAGGAAGCCGGGCAGCTGCTGTTCCCCATGGCAGAGAGGAGGAGGGGTGCTACCTATCTGCTCCACTGCATTGTAAGAGACAGCAGCGTAAGCCACCGTTAAGCAGATAATCACAAATTCTCAGAACCTCCTTTATCTCACCAGGCATCAGCAAAACAAACAGAGTAAGATGCTTCTGGACAAGTTACTCCAGAAACACAGTGATACAGAGGAGAGCTCCACTGCTTCAATTAATACTCCCAGCTGCACCAGGTCAGCAGTTCTCAAGGGCAGCGGGGACGGGCACGCACATCCCAGCGTTTCTCATCCGAACAAAATCCACAACCGCCGGGCAGTAAACACTCAAACCCCTCCAGTCATCTCCATAGGACCAGGGAGGGGGGAACACACCAAACCAAACCAAACCCAACCCAACCCAACCCGGGGGGAGAAAAGGCTTCCCTGGATACATATTCTTGGCAGTTCTGTTTTCAGTCTCTCGAACGGGAAGATTTGGGTTTTCTCCCAGGCCTAATAAAGCGAAGTGAAGACAAATCTTTTTCCTGTTAGACTATTACAGCAAGACCCAGAGAGGGAAGATGACTTTCTGTACTAGTTTGACTAGTTTAGACATTCCAACACCTACAGGGGGATCAAACCAAGCAGCACCCACTAGAAAGCTCTAAAAGGAGGGGAGGAGAAAGTTTTGATTATATAAGGCAAACACTTAGAGTAGCCAAGTGCTCTGGATGCAGATGGTTGCTAACAAGCAGACAAGAAGAAGATGAAAGCGACTTTGAGGAATGCCACAACATCAGAGCGGAACAATAAAGAGAGGATTCACCCAGTATCACTCGGCAACTGCCTCGTTAGGGGGACCACTTCGTTCCTGGGGGCCTCCCGGATGCTGAAGCTTTGCAGTCATCACTTGCTCCAAGCTCACAAGTAAAAGCTTCTGGGAATTCACAACCAAAGCCTTCACAGGCATGAAAACAATGAGGGGAGGGGGGAACCCACAAGACATTTTCTAAGCATCTTATCCTGGAGTGGCACTGCTGAGCAACAGGGATTTTCCAGATACCATCACTTTAAGTTGAGGGAATGAGGGAAGAAAGAAGGAACAACAAGGAAAGTGGGTGCAGGACAACTAGAGATCCTGGGTGCCCCAACCACCGACCCAAGCAGCGGGCAAACCTCAGTCCAGAGGCAGCTCTGCCGCAGGGAATAGCCCAGGATATGAAGCAGAGGAGCTGGTGAACCTGCAGCTACTGCCCACGGGGGAAGAGAGAGAGATTCACAGACAGAGGGGAAAAATTCACGTGCGCACACAGAATTCAAGGAAACAGTTGAGAATTTTCACTACCCCTTCATAAACCCATCAAGAGGTTTAATCAAGTCGCTTTTCCTGTAAGTTATCCCCGGAGAGCAGCCTGCCCTAACACACAAATTCACCTGTTCAAGCCTAAGAAAACATAAGCAAACTACAGACTCAGTTTGCAGACTAATCTGCTCAGGGCTTACCTGTACCCAGCCCAAGTGGCATTTGGTTTCAGGAGCTGAACATACCCAGAGCACGCCTGGAAACAGCGAGCAAAGCAGGGCAGGGAGACAGCCGGCAGATCTGTGCCATGACAACGGGGATGGGTTACGAAAGCTTCCTCTCTGCAGAGGACAGTGTTTTGAAAATCAATAGTACCTCAACAGCCGGCACAGCAGAATGAGCTGCAAAAAATAGTGAGAACTGAGCTCAAACTCCTCTGGATGCGAGCACAAGAGGAGTGGCACTGGGGAGCACTGACAGCCAGAGATGCGCAGGGACGCGAGGGGTTCGGAGCGGCTGCAGCTGGGGGCAGGTGTCACTTCTGCCCCTTCCAAAGAATTCAGAGAGCTGCTTCACCATCATAAAAAAGGCAGGTAAAAAAACCCCAAAAAACCCCAACCCACCCCAACCAGAACAACTGCACACTCCCTAAGGCAGCCTAAGAGCTAATACACAAAACAATGCCGATCAAAGCCTTCGGGGAAGATTTTCTACGAGTGCCTCTTCTGCAAACCAGGTTTAAATCACCAAGAGTTCAGCTGCGTTCGGCTCTTTGCCCATGTCCGGAGGCAGGGGAGGGGGATGGTCGGACGGGCTGGATGTGCAAAGCTGTCTTTAAGCACAGTGTGAATCACCACACTGAAGGGTTTTTTTTTAAGTGGCTGGCTACCAAACAGATTTATTTAATTTAAACCAGCAAGGCTTTGGCCAACAGATGAACAACGAACCTTTGGGAAGTCATTAGATGACACTTCGGTGTGTGTATTATGAGGAAAAAGACTTGAAAGTGAATCTGTATCAATTTAATTTGCCTTGACATGTGAAAAATGGTTAATGGCTCAAAAAGATTTCCTAATGTGGTTGTTTCTTCAGATTACTTTCTGCTGTCTTAGTACAAACAGATCTTCCCTTTGACTTTCAGCATACCTGCAAATGGCAGCAGAGGTATCTACAACACAGGAGCAGGGAGAGAATCATTTTCTGCTCGTAGTCTGAGACAGCAAGAAGCCAGTGCCACAGAACGTTGCATACACGGAGCGAGAGCCCGGCAAGTGTTCTGCATTCAAAACGCAGGCCCACAGAAGGCTAATTGTGTCTCTTCTTTTTAAATAGCCAGCACTGGAATAGCAGAAGTCACATGGAAAAGGGCTCCGATTCACACAAAAATAGGCAGATTTAGCTGCTGCAACTTTATTCATGCTGCTGTCCCAGCCCGGGAATGCCAACGGCTGCTAGGCAGAAACACTCTGCCCGTGGGCACTGGGGTGTGAGCCCCAGCAGGGAAAGAAGCCACCATGGCAATGGGACCCATCCCCTCCTCCCAGCAAACCACCCCGGCTGGCACCAGGGACCAGAGCAGTTCCACTCTGGCACCATCTCTCGCTGGGCTCTCCCCTCCGGATCCGGCCCCTGCCGCTCTCCGCGGGCGGGCACAGAGGATGCTCCCGCTCTGCCCTGTGCCAACAGCCAGCACCCAGGGCAGGGGCTGCACGCAGCTCAGAACACAGTTACCCTCCCCAGCGCCCGCCGGGCAGTCACCGGGGGCAACAGCAGCACACGGTTCTTTTGTCACCTTGAACACAGGAGCAAGTCGAAAAAGAGCCAGGGTGCAAAGCACTGAGTTCATCCATAATTTGATCTCTCTTCCTGAAACGCAATGCATCTTTACTGGGCAGAACAAGTGAGAACTGACTTCCACGGGCACACAGAATGGCTTGAGTTGGAAGGGACCAGGCATGAGGTGTCCTCAGCATCTCTGGGCAACCCGTCCCAGTGCCTCACCACCCTCTCAGCCAGCTTCTTCCTAACTCAACCCCGGACAGAAGCTCTTTACCATGAGCTCCTAGGAGTGAATCCGCTCACCCCACCAGCTCGCTCAGCGGCTGCAAGCAGCCGGAGGGGAAGCAGCAGCAGCACTTGCAGCACCCAGGAACGAACGGGGACCGAGCGCTGCTGCATTCCCAGGAGGGGTCCCCTCCCAGGTTAAACGGGCAGAAGAAAGGTGTTCACTGCTCAGCTCGGGGTGCAGCCAGAAGACAGGGGCAGGGCAGAACTGGCTGTCGCTGCACCCAAGCTCTGCAGCCACAAGGGAGGGAGATGAGCAAGCGGCCGCGGAGCCCGGCGAGGAGCCGTTGGTGACCTCCGGCCAGGGGCCAGCTGCATCCAGAGGGCACCAACCAGCTCAGCCCCAGCGCGCGGCAGCTTCCCAGGCGCGAGCTACTGGGGCAAGGCCACTACTCAGAGACTTAATACCTAACTTAATAACAGGTAGATTAAATATCTAACTTGATACCAGAAAACCCTAAGATAAGATACACGGAAGTGAGACACTCGCACGCTGGTGTTTAAGCTAATCTGGAAAGCAGCAATTTCTTGCCGGGCTCCTACAAGCAATTTAATTGCGAAGTCATCAAAACCACAGCACCTCTGGCTGCCCCTCCGCTGCCTCTGCCCACCTGACCGGGTGGAAACACGGGGCTGGGGGATGGCTGCTGACCCACAACTCAACCTACACCCGCTTAAATATAGGCACACAAGCGCCCTTCCCTCAGTCCCTTGGCATTACTCCTTTTTTTCTCCTTTTCATTCATTTCTGCCGACTGCAGCTACATAAACCCCTTTGCTTCGTACTCGAAGAGTGGGTCGGATTTGATAATGCAACGCAACGTCACCAGCCCCAAAGCAGCGACAGCTCAGTACTGGCCCCTGAGAGGAGCCACTGGGGAATGCACTGAATGCCAACTGCCTGCAAACTGCAGGAGCTGCTCTGCTACGAAGGCCTCGAAATGAAGACGGCCAATTTTTAACCCACCTGAGCTTACAGGGACCTCCCCGCCACGAACACAGAGGGTAACGGCTCCCAACACTTACCCAAACCCCCGAAGAAGGAGCTGAGCTCCAGCTGCACACAGGCTGGGATGAAGAGTGCTTCTGAGAGAAGAGCTTTTTCTACCTGGACTGAGAGAACAAGTGACAGCAGAGTATTTCCACAGCCTTAGTATCAGAGAGGAAAGATTTTGTGGCAAACACTCCCAAGAGACTGAAGTTCTCTTATTTTGTTTGCTGGCCTAGAGCAGTTCAGCCGACAGCCAGCTGCTCACTCCGGACACTGCGTCCGATCCCTTCCCCTACCTAGCATCACTTTTTCTGCTCTGAACAGAAAATACAGTTGGACTTCCCTCCAATTCACACTGCCTTCCATTAATATTTTAAAGTCCTCCCTTATATAAATAAAATCCCTGCAACATTTCTTTTACAGCATCGTTGTGTGTTACTATGGAAACTGCTAAAATGTCACCAATAAAAGCCTGAAGCTCTGCTGCAGAAGAAATACCCCGATTCTCCTCATTTCCCTCTTCTGGCAATTTCATGGCCAAATGTTTTGAGCCTTCTGAAAATAGAAGTCACCATCAGAGCAGGGGGGGTGTGTATATACATTTATATTATTATTATTTTTGTTTTGCTTGCTTTAAGTTACCGAACGTTTCATTAAGCCAGCAGCCAAATGAAGTCTGATTTCACAAACTGGCCCTGCTGGGAGGCACTTTTCAAGAAGTGAAATGCCACTGGGACCGTATCTGACGGAGCGGGTGCCCGAGGAGGCACCGATGGGGCAGCCAGAGCCGGTCACACACTGCCCCTTTCTCCGGCTCCCCCACAGGCCAGAGACCGCTCCAATTACCTCTTCCACACAGAGTCTAACAGAGAAAGGAAGCTCTGCCTCTTTAAAACAGGCTCAGTATCTCTGAGAATAAAACACTTCTGGGGAGGCCGTGCTTATGCTCATTCATAAGACGGCACAAATTAATCTGCTCCAGAAGCAGAAGCGTCACGAGCTGTGCCAGCCCCTATCGGAGGGAACATCTCGTTTTGCAGCTAAGACTCCACGGTGGCACAGCAGCGCCGGGGAGAAAACAGCCATCTGCCAAGGTGTTCACCTTCACTAACCTGGCAGCCTACAGCTCACACAAGAGCCTGGAATCCATCACCGTGATGACCTCCCTGCCTGGGCACAGTAACCAGGCACGGACAGCTGCTGGAACAAGGGTGCTCGGGCACAAAGCTGGACGCTGGACCAGGAGAAGAGCAACCCTTCAAGGTGCCCAGCTGACAGCAGGATTTTGGAGGCACCCCATCTTCACCGCAGTGAGTTTAAGCTCTCAGCAGCACAAGTCTCCGACTGCCTCCTTTTAAATGCTCTCTTTCACCAAAGCATCATCCCCCTCACTGCTGAGGTGATGCAATTTGAGGAAGAAGCGTGTTCTGCAGGAAAACCCCCTGAACAGGCACCGTGAGCAGCTCCATAACCCAGCACGCCCCTGCCAGGTACCCTTCCCATAAATGGCTTGTTCGGGGCTGAGGTCAAGGCTGGAGCAACATTCCAGAAAGTAACCTTATCACGGAGGGGGATGGGGGGAAGACAAAACAAGCCCCAAGAGCTGGATGTTCCTTCAGCAAACCATTTCATTACACGCACAAGTCTTTCAAAGGCAGAGACGTCAGAGAACTCCCGGTGCAGGGGAGAACGGAACCATTCCATTCTGTGATTCCCAGTTCCCATCTGGCTCCAGGGACATCGAGGCAACTGCAGCACACTCAGCTGCAATTCGAGTTCCTCCTTCCGCTTCGCAGCTGAGTTAACTACCACTGGAGGTTCTCTTTCCGCGCTTCAGCTGAATCGCCGGGCCGCACGCAGACCTTCACCTATTTAAGTCCTTCCTTTCATTCAGAAACCCAGCAAGCAAAAGCCAAGTCCTTTTTCCAGTTCTTTTCCACCTGAAGCGTCGTATCCGCGCACGGCCCAAGCAAGGCCAGCCAGCTCTGCAGGCCTCTGACACCAGACCTTGCAGAACGCACCACGGCCAGGGCGTGCCCAAAACACGCTGTGGAAAAATCTGCTGGGGCAGTGCCAGCTGAGCAAGGAAAACATTCTTCCCCCAGCTGGAAGCCGAGTGCAGTGCTGCTGCCGAGCCAGCGCTCCCAGAACGGATCTGCTGGAGAACAAAGGAGGGGAACCCACGGTACTGCAGAATGAGAAACAAATCTTCCAGGGAGAAAAAGCCATCTGCGAGGTGCACCCTGACAGTCCCTGCCAGGAACTCTGCCTTAGCCCCTGCTTCGCGTTTCATTTTATCCAGTGCGTTGGCTTTTTTTGGTCTTGTGTCAGTATTAACGAGAATAAAACCACAGCTCTGAACTGCCCCTGCTTAGGGATGCTGGCGTAAGGCAAGGCAGGAGCCTTCGCCAGCCCCCAGGCTGGCATCCTCACCTCCAGCACGAGGAGATCCGCTCTACCTGGGGCCCCTTCCCCTGCTGAACACCAGCTTCCATCGCAGGTGAGGAGGCAGAGAGCAGGCTGCTCGCCACGCTGGCTTTCTAATGCCAGCTCAGTCACAAACTTCACAGACAGCTGGGTTTTTCTGCTGTTTCAGATGCTGTGGCAGGCTTTTTCTAATGAAAAGTGAAGTAAATATTTACGCAACCCTATCCAAAGTGTCATCCACAAGTCCCAAAAAATCTGAACTAGAGGCTGTTCTTCCCCACTGGGTACAGGCTACAGAGTCAAAGCCCAGCCTATAGCTACTGCCAGACAGCAAATCATTCCCAGTCCTCCACATAATCTTTTCCACACCAGCCCAGTGCAGCCCCACAGAAAAGAAACAGGCAGAGAAGATCTGTCTCTGAACAGACCAGCCCGAGACCCTGCAAGAGGGCTAGAGGCACCGGGCAGAAGGATGCAGAAAGATGCTTTGCAATACCACCGTCCCCAGTTTCTGATGCTCTCCTGCACCACAGCACCTGACTAGACTGTCACTCTTCACACACTCGACCCGACACAGCGTGCTGGGAGAAGAGTTCTCTTCTGCTCCCTCCAAAACATCTGTGACTTCAGCCTAAATTTAAACCAAAATCAAACTCCCTCTAGGGCGAGTGCCAACATCGTCTTACCGAGGCACCGCGAGTGCCTACAGCGAGCACACCGAACCTCCCTCCCGCACTCCAGGGAGGTCTGCGTGAGGATCAACCTCAAATCAAAGTCAGAAACGACTTCTTAGACACCCACTGTACCTACAAAACGTGCACTATGACCATCGCTTCTTGGAGAAATAACCGACTCCTTTTTCTGAAGATCCTTCTCAGGGCTCTCGGTTACCCTTCTTTCTTCAAAGCAAGAGGCTTGCGGAGTGTCCTACTTACTCCGGGTACCTGATTAAGCATTTTTGAACAATGAACTGCTCTCTGCTATTCTGCTTTCAAATGCAAAGCAAGAACATGCTCAGGATTCGCTCTCTTTCTTTCTTCCCAGCTCAGCAGATGCTTGAGGGACACCTCTCGTGACCAAGCGTTGCTGCCGAGCAGCACGTGGGTTACAAGTAATTCAGGTCCCACAGACCCAAGCTTTCACAAATCTCTGACAAGCAGAAGGTTAAGGACTGCGCTGTCGTCAGTACCTACAGGCACTGCTGGGAGACAAGAACAGAAAAGACACCAAAAAAGCCCAACAGGTAACTGGGAGAGTCAGAGAGCGGAGAGAAACTTTTGGGGTTGCTCCAGATAAATCAGAGTTCGCGAAGTGTCCTTAGTCCCCGTGCGGGCTCTGCTGTTTCAGTGACAGCTCCACGAAGGCACAGTTGGAGAACTGCTGTTTAATAGCCCTTGAGATACAAGGCTTCCTTATCACGCTCCCACTTGAAAAATACAATCAAGGGAGAGGAATCAGAACTTCACAATCCTATTTCTCAGTCAGCCGATGCACCAACGGCAACCACCCTTCCAACCACCGCTGATGCAAGTGCACATCCCTCTCCAACTCGAGACTTTGAAGTAAGTGCTGACAAAAGCACTTCTTAGTGAGAAATCTTCATTACTGCTCAAAGTCCAGCAATTTCCCACCAGGAAAGGAGGCTAATTGACGTGTGCTCAGGCACCACAGCCACAGGCACCGCAACAACCGCAGCCGAACGCGCTGTCGTGGCTGCTGCCTGACCCTTGCGGAAGGCGCTGTGAGAAGTTAAGCCACCAGGAACCTCAGCTCACTCTCAGCAGCCTGATGTCACTGCCATCACAACAGTGACTTTCCAGGTAAGAGCTGTGAACTGGAAGGGAAGTTCCAATTCCACACTGGTTTCCAGTGCCTCCTCAGAACATTTTTCCTGTGGTGTACAGGCTGAAGTTGGGGATTGCAGAGACTAAACCATGTACCACTCACTAGCTAATGACTATGCTGCTGCTCGCCATAGGTAATTAATCAGACAAGAATAATTGACTAATTCTGATTAAACCAGTCTACAGTGAAATGAAACCCAAAAAACCCAACCAGCCTGAGAAAAGCAACTACTATAAAGATGCACAAGCCAGAGGAAGCATTTCCTGCTCCTGTGTGCTCATACAGGGCCGCAGGAGCACCAGGACTCTGGCTTCTTGCTAAAGCATCGCTTGGCCACACAAGCCAGAGCCCAGCCAGTGACCCTCTGGCACCGGGAGGAATTTGCATCTCCTGCTCCGGGCGACCTTTCACAAACAGCTCCCCTGCTCCTGCCACGCTGAGAGCAGCGTTCGGGCCCTTCCAAAGCAGCAGAGGTTTCGCAGTCGCAGAGGGCTGCTGCCTGCGGTCACACCCAGGCAAAGCTGCTTAGGACACTTCTCCACAGGGGAGGCTCCAACCTGCCCTCGTCACCACCGAGCAGAGCAAAGCTCCTCTTGACCCTAACCCTGCCACCGCACACACCTCTGGAGAGACACGTAAGAGGATCCCAGATGAGAAGGGAAGAGTTGTGTTGTTAATCCAAGAGAAAATGCAGTACAGCGTGGTGGTCCTCGAGCCACCTCGTGAACCAACGCTGGCTGCACACGCTGTCTTTCCCCATCAGCTGCAAGAGAGTCGAGAGCACCTTGTTAAACCCAGCCCATAGCTGGGAGAGCTTCCCAGCAGAGGTGTAACGAGTACCTCCCTGCTTTGTTTATGCATTACACGATGGCCTGGTTACGCACCTGACTGACAGCACCTTCCCGGGCAGCAGGGCTAGGCGTGCTTTAAAACAACCCACCAAGTTCTGATAGATCCCCAGTGCTACTGAGGATGCAGCTCCTCAGGGAGATGCCGCTCCGCAGCCAGTATCAGGCGGGCCAGAGCAGTACAAATGCTTCAAAGTCTGTCCTTGACCAGATAGGGGTTCTGGAATGCCACCACGCCAGAAAAACTCAAAGGTCAGCTCTTATCTAAGCATGATGTAAACACGTCTTTGTTTCTTTTGCGTGCTTCTACTTGAATCCCAGAGGCAGCCAGCGACGTGGCCACTCAGCACAGGAGAGCTACGAGACACCCTGTTGGGAGCACAACTCTCACTGCAGACCTGCAAGCCAGGCAGCAGCTTCTCGGGACACCCGGGGGCAATGCACAGCCTGGGGGAGCTGACTAAGGGACGAGACAGAAGGCTTTTCCACTCATGAAGGTAGTCCCTCTCCCTAGCAAAATTAAAATAATCAGGGTAAAGGCCCTCCTTCGAATCAGTAAATTCAGCAGGCTGCACAATCGGCCACACTTGAGCAGCCCTGCGAAAAGCCTTGGCTGTTCCGTGCTGGCACAAACGTAAAACAATGGTTCTGTACAACCCGCTGGCCCAGGGCAGAGTCCCAGTGGAAAGTCAGCTCTTCCCAATCCCGTCTCAGCACCATTTGGAAAAGAATGATATTTAGATGCTCTTGGGTGCTCGTCCCAGCTCTTAAGATTGACCTCAGGAGCTTCACTAACGAGCACAAGTGCGATTTCAGCCTGCACCGTGGTACAGCCACGGCTCGAGAGCCCCAATGTCAAAGCACTCATGCCAACAGGACAGTCAATGCTGGGAAGACTAATTACTAAATACCCACAGGCATCGACTCTAACCGAGGTTTGGTGGGCCTGGCCTCGATGCCAGTACGCATACACACCGGCTTCCAGACCTACAAACAATGCAAAGATCGTTCTTTTTATTGGCTTTCAAATCTTGGGCTTTTTAGGCACACTGGGGAGGCTGGGGAACGCAAGGCATGACTAACACAGAGGGCAGGAAAGCCAGCGAAGAATTTCACGCATCGTGTCTCCGAATACCACACTTCCTCCTGGGATTAAGATGAGTGGCAAAGAAATTTCACTTTGCTCGACAACACACGAATCTATGAAACCCACAATATGGGAAACGCGATACTCCTTTGGACAGAAGTTTAATCAAATGTCTCCTCTAATAACTATGACAATACTTATAAATGCAGCTTTACTACGGATCCCAACAGTAAGCTTGTGGACACCGCAGAGCAAGAATGAAGTTCTTCACCTCCCTTTCCTAGCAGCCCGAGAACGCCTTTGTGTTCAGCCAACAGGTTCAAGTGCTCAGCTACCAGCTCTGCACCGGGGAAAGCCAAAGTCCTGCCACGTCCAGGGCTCCGCACACAGAAATCCATCCTACGCTGACATCCCAGAACATGATGTGACATTCAGCTGGAATTTAATAGTCAGGAGAGTTTTAACATCTGTTTATCAGCACTCATCCACACGAGCATGTTTCTGGGAGATGCTGAAGTTACCGAGCACCTGCCTGCCCAGGTCAGCAACGCCGGTGTCACGCAGAACCCGACCAGCCGTTAGCAGCCCCTTGGACAACAGGCACCAGAAACACCTCCTGTTACCTCTCCACAGAGACGTGGACACAGCCAGAGCAGGGCAGGCACGCAGAGTTCCTGGTGACTGTTTCCAGCATTCCAAACGGGACCCCTGTGACTCTGCACTTCAGAAGGTGACGTTCACTAGGTCTACCAAGGAGAAAGGGACCCTCTACCGACACAGGCGGGATGTGACACAGACCAGCCACAGAGCACGGCCTTTTGAGAGATGCGTGGGCAATTCTGTGACATGCACTCCCAGGGAAAACTCCTGGGTTTGGAAGAACCCTTCTTCCTTGACCTCTCTCAAGACCTTTTGCCTTGATGAGGATCTTCCTCCTCCGCACACGAACAGACACCTAATGCTTACGCAAACAGCACCCAGTTAACAGCATAATTACGAGGCTGTTGCCATCATTTAATGCAACTCTGACAAGAAGAAAGTTCCCAACAATCATTTCCCAAGATTCAAGAAGAAAAACTCACTTCACATGCCCACTGACACTTGGACCAAGTCTTTTCAGATTTGCTGTTGTTTTGGGGTTTTTCCCCCCCAAAGTGTGCTGTTGGCTACAGAGATTGACTGGCCTTATTCACATAACTGGTTTACAACCAAGAGTCCTACTGTAAAAAGACAAACGTTCCATTTTAGGGGACAGGTCCTGCACATCCTGGAGAGATCTGCTTGTGGTATTTCAGGTTTGCACCTGCAGCATGCTCGGATCACTCCAGCCAGCCAGGCTGCTCCCCAAGAACAGCAACCGCTACCCTACGCGTGAAGAATTGTCTCCTCCATGTTGCACGTGCTGCCTGAACCAGGAAGCGTGCTGCAAATCACACCCTGCTGCTTTTAAAAACTACTTCTTTGGTTGAAGCCCACCAAAAAAAGAAGCATTCCTACAAACCCCAGATTTTCCATCTACCACCTTCCACCTCACTGTCTGCCCTCCAGAAGGAAATAAAGCACAACGGCTACTTACAGCGGCACATGGGGTTGTTCTGGGTCTGCTTTGGTCAGTTCCTCTTCTTCAACATCAGACTCTCCTCCCGAGCTGCTGTCAGTGACATCCGAGTCAAACGCTTGCTCGCTGGATCTCAAGTTGGCCATACCACTGGCCGTGAACCTCTCCAGTTCTTCTGATATTGAATCGCTCTTCAAGAAGCTGCTTAGGCCTTCTGAAGTAACTGTCTCGCTCGCAGCTTTCCTCAAGGCTGCTTCTGCTTTTCTGGTCAACATCAGCTGGCTCCGATGCCTCAGGGGGTCCAGAGTCGGGAGCTTGCTCAGAGTTTTCTCCAAGAAGCCACCCAACTGCTGCTGGATGTGTCTCTCCACCTGCTTTGCCTGCACCACCTGCAAGCGTTTCTGCAGCCTGCGGGCACGGTTCTCAATGTCCGCCTGCCGCCGCAGCAGCGCCCTCGTCCTCATCTCGGAGTCGAGAGCGCTGTGGTGACCGGCCAGCAGAGAAGGTTTCTGCTCCTCCAGCTTACCGCTCTCAAAGTCAGAGTGACCGGCAACACCGGGCAGCCTTGTCTCTCCACTGCCTCCCTCCAGTACCCGCTGCTGCTCCGTGGAATTAAGGGAAGATTTGTTTGCAGTGCTATTATTGCTAAATGGAGTCGTGTGCTCTGCATCAAGGCTTCTATGTGGAAGAGTGCAATTGGTCAACCCGGTCTTCAAGTCCCCCAGTTCAGAACCTCCTGCATTATAGTCAACCCCCTGGAGGGCAGCAGAAGGAGGAGCACACTTCCCACCATTCAGAGAACTAGAGTTTTCATGGTCTGAATTGGTACTTTTGGCCAACTTCTTGGCCAAGCCATTCACAGGCGCTTGCGGGAGAGGTGGCTGGCTATTAGCACTCATTGTTTTGAGATTCTCCAAAGTGAATTCCAACACCGGTTGCCTCCCCAACAGATCACTTGTTTTCAAGAAGGACTGAGATAAGAGAGAATGAGATTTAAGGACTGTCTGCTTGTTGAAGACTCCTTGCAGCTTCAGAGGCTCTTTTGAAGAGACAGATGTTACATCCGAGCAGAGATAAGAGGCCACCAGCGGCTGCAGCTTGCCCAGCTCTTCCTTCGTGGGGTTGCTTCGGAAATCTAAACTGGGATCCTCCGGAGCAATGGCTTTCCTTTTGGTGCCGTTGGCAGCCAGGAGGATGTTGTTGGCGTTGCCGTTGCTCTCGGCACTGCCAGGCGACAAGGTGGAGGACGGGGGAGCCAGCTTGAATCGGATGTGGTGAGCTTCAGCTGCTGCGTCAGTGAGAGCGGGCGCCATCGCAGCCATTCAGCACAGAGAGACGGGAAGTCCAGCCTCTCCCGCTGCCGAGGCCAGCTCCACTGCCTCCCACTGCCTCTCCCGAGGGCAGCCTGCAGAAGGGAGAGCAAAAAGAGAGTCAGGCACCGCACCGAGAGAGAATAAACCGACCGATAAACCGAAACCAACACGAGACTTAGCGACCCGACGCTCCCGGTAGAGCCCGCCAGCTCCCCGCTCGGCACGGCGTCACCTCCCACCATCACCCCCCACCATCACCACCCAGGCACCGGGGGGCTAAACCCAGCAGCAGCGACGCACGAGCCGGTCCTCAGGGTCTCCCAGAGCTAGTGCCCGCCTGGAACAGCTTCCAGCCCATCCACCCAGCACACCAGCATCCCTCTGGATCTTCAGGAAAGGTCTGGCCCTGGTCACACCTACTCCTCAGTGCCAGCAACTCATCAACTTGACCCTTAAAATCCTTGAGCTACGTCTAGAGAGCCATTTCCACTGCTTTTACTGCCAGCTCAGGTGCATTAGAAGTGACAAACCAGAACTATACCATGTAACAGAGGTGGGGCTCGAGGGGGACAAATCCCCACACCCCTAAGCTGCCAGTGGCTACAGAAAGCCCATCGCCTCCCTGAAAGCCTTGGATGTGAAGAAAGCCATTTCCCTGGTGTAGAGGAAACCTACTTTCCCAGAAGTCTATTTCCAACTAAGCCGGGTGATTTCCAGCACTAGCCATTCCCATTCCTCCTTCAAGAAGGTGCACAAAGATTAACCCACGTGCGCACCATGACAAAGCAGCTCCACGCTCCGACCGTACGGCTCAACTCAACCAGCTCCAACAAGCTAAGAGAACCAACCCGAGCCCTTCCACTCATGTGCACTGCATCACATCTCCCCGCCTCCACCCTCACCAGTTTCTGGCTGTTCACCTACTTTCTTGATCACTAAAGTATCAGTGGTTTTCAGCTGGTTTTTCAGCAGCGTTCACATAACCCCCAGTGCAGGCCATGCTAACAGGGCAGCAGTTACTCTATTTTCCTTTTCCTTTTGCATCCAGCACCTTCATAAGCTACTTCCATGTAACTTCACCAATAAAAAGCTGCCCCAATCTCTCGCCTGATGTGCCAGTCCTCTAATTCCACATAAATTTGCCCCAGCTTCTTGGAGCTGTTCATTAATGCACCAATGACCAAATTAACAACTACTTCACACCAAAAGCGAGGGGGATCTGAAGTTTGAGTACGCTGAACGGGCAGAACTGAGCGGCTAGTTCTGTGCCCAGCCTCATCCCACCGCTCCCCGGTGCCACGGGGACCACAGGCAGGCACCAGCGCTGAGAAACACCGAGTGCTAAAGCCTGAATCTTTGTGCAGAGTCAGAGATGAGTTAGAGAAACAAGCCCACACCCCCACGGAGGGAAGGCCCACGGGACACACTCAGAGTTATTTGCTCTATTTGCTTCCAAATGAGCACGTGCGTTGGCCAACTGGCAGATCCCCACCAGCTCTGTGCTCAGAGCATCCGCAGCCTCGCAAACTAGCTCACCCAGCCCTGTTGGAGGCAGAGAGGAGGAAGATGACCAGGAAGAAGGGGCACACTCACAGGGAGACCAATGGAAAAACAACTGAAGCTGTTGTAACGGAAGCACAGAGACTCTCGAGGGGGGTTCTGACTTCAGAAGTCCCCTTCTGACAGAGCTTCATGTATTTTGTAAGCAATGATACCTTGTCCTTACTGCCAAAAGGATACTGCATGCCTAAAAATTTACTGCACACTCACTGAAAATGGCTTTTAGTCATCACTGGAGTCCATAAATAAAGCTGAACATGACTATTCAGGGAGGAAAGGCAGAAAACATGAAAAAAAGGGAACTTGCAGGGAACTTTCCACTTGTAGCTAAAACGCCCTTGGGAAAGGAGGGAGGAAGACTGGCAGAATAAAGAACTTCCTCCACTCCTCCTCCAGCCTCCTCCCAAGACCTGCACTACAGAGACACGAACACTGGGAACGAGCGGCCAGTTCTGCACTCACACACTGCTCTGCTCTCCAAGGGAAGGGACCTCTCCCTGGATCCGTGCTCTTCACCACAGCACTGCGAGAGCAGCTTAACGAACACCCAGAATGATTAACAAAACAAAGCAAACAGCCCAAAATCCTGCGTTTGGTGCCGGTTCTGCACAACTGTACCTATATTCTGTACAGCTACACCTGCATTCTGGACAGCTACTCCTGCCCTATGCTGCAGCCATCTACCGTGCCAACGCGCCTCGGCTGAGCAGCCTGGAGCAAGTTTGTAGGTCATCAACTTCAGTTAAATTAACAGAAGTAAAAAACGGAAGCAAAACTTTCACGCTGCCTCTTCCTCCACGTTAGCAAACTCACTTGAAACAGAAAAATCCTCCTCCTAAGCTACTGCAAGCCTCCTTGGCTTCACTTTTAGTTGGGTGGACAGCATTTAAAATACTTGGGAAGCCTGGAAAGCCTCCCTTCAGAAAAAGCCTTTGTTCTAGGGGCTTAAAGACGACCTCCAAAAGTTATTGGGCGTATTTTTTTTTTTATTTATTTTTCAAGTCCTCATGAACTGCCTGCATGCTTGACAGCACTGGTCTCTCCAACACTGAATTCATCTCTACTCTTACGAGCAACTCTTGGGAAGAACATTAAGGAACATTTGCAAGCATATTCCCATGCCCCAGCACCAAGTTTTGTCTGGTATTAAAGCCACATCACACTTATCAGGATAATTTCTTAGGATAACTGGAAGGGAAGGGGTTTTACAGCATGTCTGAGGTGACCAGAGGATAAAGAAAGGTCGCAAGGAAGCACTCTCAGGGACTTTCAGGGCGTTCTGAGAATTCTGACAGTAATTCTGAGAGTTATTCTGGATCTTTTGTCTGCTTCTGGGACTCAGACCATGGTCCACCCAAACTGCTGCCACCCATCAGTATCAGTAGGCTGCTCTGAGCACCCACGGGACCCTCCTTTCAGCATCTCTCCACCAAGGGCACTCAACGTGCGTGTGACCAAGAGGGTTTCTCCTCCTGCTCCATCAGAGTAGCTGGAGGATGGCTCCAGTTCCACCAGCACAGCGTGCCTGCTGCAGCAGGAGCTCCAGCCCTGCCTTCCACAGCCACACCACCTCCTCACTGGGGAAGATCCAGAAGGAGCTGCTCCTGGAAGGCCGACATGGTGTTTTCAACACGTCTTAAGATAACTCTCAAAATCCACAAGCACGTTCTTCATTTTCACTTTAAAACGAGAGCGCTGCCCGAGCAGTTAGCGTTAATTAACAGAGGAGAGATGAAAGGCTGCAGGTGAAAACAGGGTAACCTAAGTCGCCCATCGTCCCTGGCTCCCCGAGGAGTGCACGCGAGGCCACCGAGGGAAGAAAGTCACCAGGCCCACCCACAGTGCCACATCCACTACACCAACAGTCAAACCCTTACTGCTTTTTTAAACGCAGAGCAGAGGGAAGGGCAGGAATAAGGCGGAGGCAATGATGGGATATTAGAAGAGGCAGGAGGAACCCACAGAGTGTGGCCCCAGTCACACTATACCCCGGGGCAGCTATCGGGTCACAGCACCCCTGAAAAGAATCCTCCAGCGTGCTGACTTATTCAAGACAGGCTGCTTTTAAAACCCAATTTTACAACCAGGCCTTGAAAGAAGAACTGGGCTTCCAAGCACGTGATTTTGTGCAACACCTCAGAAGATAAGCCTAAAATGAACACGGGAAGTCTTTGCTCTCCGAAATCTTTGTGGCAAGAGTTTCAAAGGGAGAAACCAGGCACCTGTGCTTCCAGCGAGGTTCATGAGAAGATCAGGGGACCCCTGGGCAGAGGAGGTGTCAACAGCTTCTCCTCTGCCCACCCATCTAACCACTCACTCCAGTCTCCGCTGAAGGGCTCTCCATGCCCTCCCACCAGCAGGTCTCCTCGCAGACACCAGCGCCCCATGACCACCCTTCTCGGGCCACCCGCACCCCCCGGGCACATCCCCTTTTCCTAGCACTTGCACAAGAGATGGAGAAGAGATGGCAGGGGTCGGGCAGACTGAGGTTCAACATGCACGTGAAGGGCAAATGACCTGCGTCAGCCGCTCCCCCTGCTGCCTCCGCGACCCTCCGCCAGCTCCTGCGCCTCCCGAGCTCCCTCCTTCCCAACACATGGGTTCCGCAGGACTCGGGCACGAAGGTGCCGGTGCGTTCGCAGCAGCCCAGGCAAAGCTACCCTGAAGGAAGTGAATTTCAGACCGATTCCCACTTCCCCTCGCCTCCCCCACCACGCACCAAGAGCGCGGCCAACTCTTGAATTCCTGCGCTTACAAATATCTGTTAGAGAACAAGAAAACACAACACAACCCAACCTTGCTAGAGTAAAATCCCTACACACTTCATCTGGCAACTGAAAAACATCATCCCTGCTTCTAACCCGGCAGCCAGAGCAACTGAAGAGCCAGGGACACACGGGGACTCCCCGCACAAGCTGCCACCCTGAGCCCTACGAGTATTTCCCGCATCAGAAGACCACCTCTACCAACAGCTCTGCAGAGCACATCCCCAGAATGCCTTGCCTTTCGACATTTCCTAGTCGTGAGGAAGATGTTTACCCATTTGGAGGGAGATTTACAGAAGCAACTCTCGCAGCTTTCATTGAGGAACCGTGGCAGACAGGTACAGGATAAACTTATCGATAAGCAACTATCCATGCACTTTGGCAGGCTGTGCGCTTATAGTGACCTACATTGGGAAACACTACTTGTTCTTAATATTAATGGGGAAAAAAAAAGGTTAAAGGCATACACAAGAACCAAAGATTTTTATAATACCTAGGTAAGAACCTTCCAAGTACATTAACATGACAGACCCGCAGCTCATCTGGCCGGGAAAAGTAAGAATTTTAATATTAATAACATCCCAGGGAATGGTATTTATGCACCGGAACAAATACGAAAGATATTACTGAGCTCTGCTTTTATAGCCTTTGTTTCCCATCAGAAGCCCTCAAGATTAAAATAAAAGCTGCTGTTTTCACTTGCTGGTTCCTGCAAGTGGCAGCGTCTGCTGGTCAACTCTGAACCTCCTTCAAGAACAATTTTCTTTTATGCCTGTGAATTCTCACGGGATAGAAATAAAACAAATCAATTGCATAATCTGAAGGAGCAAAAGTTTTATCAATATGATGTCAGAAAGAGAAAGAAAAACCACAAAGTGAGATTAACAGTTAACTCCCCAATCAAAAGCCTGGAAAGGTGAATAATTACAGGCAGGAATGCCTTCCCCTGGAAAATCAAGTGGCTGGATGTAAAAATACCCACTGCTGTTAAGTCACTCTTCAGAACTAAGTTGCTGTTTACAGTCAAATAAAAAGAAATGTGGTTTAAAAAACAAAAATGGGACATTTGCAAAAAGAAGCAGGCTGACAGTGACAAAAAACAAAACAAATAAAATAAAATAAGATTTAATTGTGAAATCCAGGTCTCCCCCATCCCGTATCAGAGAGATTTTGTTTTTCTTTCACATAATCTGGGCAAGTTGCCCAGGAAATATGAAAACCTGAACTCAGGGAGCAAGTTAAACAGAAAAAAAAAAACCACCAAAAAACAAACCCAAACCAAAATTGCCTTTTAATTTCAAAGACACATTTTCTCTCCCTAGGAGCAGTCACACCAACCTTTGCTCAGAGCACAGGAGCGTTCCCAGACCCTGCCCCGCTCCCCCCGTGGCATCGCCTCTGACTCCCGCTACGCCAGGCCTTTCAGGGTGCCCTCCTCAACGGGCCCTGTCCTCAGGAGCAGCATGAGGCACCTCCGGGCACCAGGCCCTGCCCAAGCTGGCAGGCTGGTCTCCAGCAGAGCCTGAACACCTTACTCTGAGCAGAGCTCCTAACAGGGGTCTGCGGACCCGTCTGCTCAGCCAGCTGCAGATCTCGGCTTCTACTGCTCCTCGGACCTCCGAGGCGAGCGGCCAGCCCAGGCAGCAGCCGGGAACCCCAGGACAGAGAGATGCTTCAGCAGAAGGTGATGTTCAATCACGCATCACAGGTTCCTTTTCCTAAGCCCTACTTACAGCCCCAGCTCAGCCCGCTGCTTCTCAGCGCAAAGCGAGTTTAGGGCAACCTTTCCCTCACACCCTCCGTCGCTCAGACCTCAACAGGAAGCGATAAAGCTTCCAGAGAGGGCTGCCCATGTTTGAGAGCTGCAAGGGAGAAATCTCTAAGGTCCATCTTCTGCTAACACCTCTGAGGCCCACAGCAGCTCCAGATACACGAGCACACATTTCACTGTCTGACAACAGCCAGGGCTTGCAGCACGCTTGTCCTCTGCAAAGGGAAAATCGGTTTGCAGCAAGAGACCAAGGAGCAGATGAAGATGGGGCCTGCTGAGGCTGGCAGCATCTCCTGTCTCCTCTCTTCAGGAGAGGTTTCATTACCCTTTCCCCTCATTTTATTAGCCAAACACTACAGTGTCACCACTAAACTCAGACCCTGAGCTGTCAAAACTCTGTCCTCCAGAACCAAGCCTTCGCAGCTATCGGCATATCCCATTCCGCTGTCTTAGGCTCCCTAAGCCGGGCTCTACGGGGCAGTCATCTGCCGACAGCGCCCCATGGCCGGGGAGATACACGCTCGTTTTCTGACTTTCTTTGAAGCCTGAACAGGCCCTTACCCAAACGATCCCCTTCCAGAAATGGGGCGCTGGACTCGGGCCGGAGCGGAGGCGCGCAGGCTCTAATGGAATCGTGTTTACCCAAGGCCTGCAGCGCCAGGACCCTGCCCGATCCGAGGCTGACAACTCCTCGCCCAGCTGAGAAAAACCAGAAAGCCTTTCCTCCAGCTGGAACGACCGGCGAGAGAAAGCGGCATCCCCCAGGAGGCAGCCGAACCCTGCTCTCTCCAAGGAAAGATTCTCGAACCAAGCGGCGCGTTGAGGTCCGTGCCGCTTCTCGTGCCAGGCAGACACAGTATTCCTGGAAGTCAGGAGCAGGGACAAGGTATTCATAAAAACGCAGCAACGGGAACGGTGCTTCTCAGATCACCTGCCGTCCCGACCACCCCGGAGCCACCAGGCTCTCTTTAATGGGACAGTGAACACTCTGGAGAGGGGCACCGTGCAGAGCTTCGGGGTTATTTGCTGCCATCGGTGGGAGATCCACCCGAGACACTTCCCCTGAACTGAGTTCCCATTTAGGCCTGAGTTGCTCCACCTGCTTCCCACGCAGCCCAGTAAGAAAAAACCAAACCAAACCAACAAACAAATGAAAAATCAGGTGCTGCTAAATGGGGATGGGCAAATCGCTCAAGAAGAATATAGTTTTCCAGAAAATAATTATATAGAAGGGGGGCGGGGAAGGCCCACAAATCACAACATCTGCTCCTCACCCTTCACCCCCCAAGCTTTACCCCTTCCCTGCCTCGGCAGGGCCCAAGAAGTCCTCAGGCCGTATCTTGACTTCGCTATAGATCGAGTCTCATCCTCCCTGGAAAACTCTTCTGAGGTTCCTAAGGACACGCACCACTCGCTGCCGGAGCAGAAAAAGGGTGGAGTGCTGAAACTCCAGAGCCTTTGTTCAGAGGGTTCAGCAGATAATGGCAGTGGTGTTCGCAGAGACACAGTTACAAACAGGGCAAAAGGAAGTGACTTTGGTTAAAAGGACTGCTCAGTTTTCACCCCTGACTTGTGTGATGTCAGAATTTCACCAGTTCTCCAGTTACTGGATGATCTCTGGAGAGCAAATGAGACTCAGATACAGCAGTAAAAAAAAAAAAAAAATAAAAAAAAAAAAAACAGGGGAGGGAAGAGAAAAGCCTAAGAGAGAAGCACCCAGCCACATCTGCCTGGTCATCTGCTGCTTTATCACCCCTGAAGAGGGAACACAAGTCATCCTCATTGCTAAATCATTACAAATCAGCTATAACAGTATCACAAACCAAGTCCCACAATTAACTGCTCCTGCAGCGTATCAATCCATTAAGCCCCACACAGCTGTGCTACCTTGGCAGCGTGGCTACGGAAAAAAAAACCCCAAAAAAACAACCACCACCCCATGCCCATCCCTCCCGCGCCAAAAACCACGCTGCCCATAGCTCGTCCCTGACCGCGGCCAACAGCGGACAGCTCGGGAAGGAAAAACGAGCTCCTCGGGGTCCTGGTCCCACCGCGGGTCAGGGGTTTCCCCAGCTTCACCCTGCCAGCCCCTGCATCGGCTCTGCGTCATCTCCCCCTTTGTCGATTTAAAAGGCTGCTGACTTCCCAATTAAAGGAGGGATACAACCCGATCGAGCGGCGTCGCTGCCCGTGCCAGAAATAAAATGCAAGAGGACTACGCTAAAGCAGGGGAAGAGCATCGGAGGTTCCTCCATGAAAACAAAAGGCTATAAAAAGGACAAATATGGTTTTACCGAGAAACCGCTCGTTACAAACGGATGGCTGGATTCCTAGCTACGGCAGAGGTTTAGTCACGGACAGATGGACACGTAACACCTTCACTGCCCCCCCCCAGCGGTTTCTGCCCCTGTCGTCAGCGGGACCGTACCACGGCTGAAGTGCTCTCCTACTTTCCCACCTCCAGAAAACGGGGTTTTTTTACCTCACCTTATTTTTAGAGGCACAAATCACACTGTACACAACACATGACATGATGTAACCGTCAACGCAGACACGGCCCAGGCCAGTTCGAAATATAATGGTCAAGTCAAAACAAATAAAAAATAAATAATAAAAAAAAAAGAGACCAGCCCTGCAGTTCCTCCCATATCCTGACCGGTTCCATGGAAAACTACAGTTTGTCATTCAAGTGCATTTTACATAAGAGGCAATACGGTGCCTGTAGTGCCCGCGCTCTGCTCCACCTGTGCGGCCCTGCGCGGGCAGGCACAGACCTGGCGCTGTGCGGGGCCGGGGGGCCACGCAAGGCTCCTTCCCAGTGCATTCACCCCCTCTGGTTTGGGGTTTTTTAACCTTCTTACACGACCCCCATTTATCTCCTCCTCCTCCCCTCCGTTTATAACCGAAAGGATGGAAATTTCTCTGTAATCGAGCTCGGGAAGATGCTAATCCCGTGATGGGAGTAAACACGCGCAGCGAGCCGGGAGCGTTGCGGGAGAGCCGCGCTCCGCCAGCTTGCTGGGAGGGGAACCCACCGCACAACAACCCGCCGCGGAGCTCCCGGGACCCGCACCGCCGGCCTCGGCTGAAATAAACCCAGAAAATGAGCACCCGGAAAGTAAACAGAGGGAAAGGGCTCGGGAGGGGGAGAAGCCCGGTGAAAAACCCCGCTATTGTACCCGGGGAGCAGGGGACAGCGGCACCGCGACGCATCCCGGTGACAGCACCGGCAGCCCCCCGGGATTACCGGAGACCGGTAATATTTTCCAGGCGGATCGGGGAGGGAGCCGCCGCTCCCCCCTCCACGCGTTTTGCAAGATCGAGGTTATGCAATTTAAATTTTTTTTTTTTTCTGTTTACTTTTAAAACTTCGCGTGTGCCGCTGCCCCCCCCGCTTAGGGAGCGGTGATTCCCCCCCAGCCCCGTCTCTTCCTCTCCCCGCGGGGCTGGGGCGGGGGGGGGGGGGGGGGGAAGCGGGGCCGGGCTCGGGCTCCGCCGCCGCGGGGCCGCCGGCCACGTGAGGGGCCCATCCCGGCGGGACCCCGCCGCCCACCGGGGCGCCTCCGGGCCCGGGATTTCAATTTAAAGTGGCGCCATCCCCACCCCCACCCCGCCCGCGGGAGCTGCAGCACCGGGGGCGGCGGCAGCGGGGGGGTGGGGGGAAGGATAAAGCAGACCGGCGGGTCAGCCCGCCCCCCGTTCCCCCGCCGCGACCCCCGCACTTTCCCCGGCACCGGGAGGGAGGGGGGGGGGGGGGGGGGGGGGGGGGGGGGGGGGGGAGCCGCCTCCCGCCGGGCGGAGAAGTTGGGGCGCGGCGGCCGCCCCGCAGCGGGGCCCGGCGGGGCGCGGCGGCGCTAACAAAGGGGCGGCGGGGGAGGCGCGGGGCGGCGGGCGCGGAGCGGAGCGGCGCGGGGCGAGCGGCACCTACCACGTGACGAGCGGCGAGCGCGGTCCGGGCGGGCTCGGCCCCCCACAAAATGGGCGCAGTTTGCAAAC
>JANVCC010000065.1:610513-721446 GCA_025345505.1 Todiramphus chloris collaris | reverse complement strand
CGGGGGCTCCGCGGGGTGCCCGGGGGGCGGCGGGGCGCGGGCGGCCTGCAGGTGGCACCGGGGCGAGAGCCACGGGGGCTGCCGAGCGTCCCGCGGGCCACAGGCCCCTCCCGACCCACCGCCGGCACCGGGTCCTGTCCCGCGGGTCGCGCCGCGCCCAGAGCCCGCCAGGGACACCGGGGCCGTGGCCGCGTCCCACCAGAGACACCAGGGCTACATCCCACCAGAGACACCGTGGCCATGGCCATGTCCCACCAGAGACACCGGGGCCGGGGCCATGGCCATGTCCCACCAGGGACACCGGGCCCGCGTCCCATACGTGACGTGGGACCCACGTCCTGCGGCTGACAGGGCCCCTGTCTCACCAGTGACCCCAGGCTCGTTTCCCACCGGTGACTCCAGGCTCCCATCCCAGAGGTGACACCAAGGTCCGCTCCTGCAGTGACCCAGGTCCCTGCCCCACGGGTGACACCGGGGCTGCAGGAGGATGGGCGCTACTGCTCCACGTCCCCCCAGCCACGGCCGTGCCTGGGCTGGCCATGAGGACCAGCCGACCAACGGGACACAGCAGCAGCTCCCTCGGGTCTCTTGTGAGCCACACGCTGCTGGACTTGGGTCATCCTCGGTGTCACCTCCCAGACGAGGAAGACCCTTCCACTGCCCACTCCCACGTGGAGACTCCAGAGCAGCGCTCTTCGTTCGGTCAATTCTGCTGCTGCCTTTTTTTGTTGTCTTTTCACTTTTGCCCCAGTGATGGGCTGGGTTTAATCCCAGTGAAAGACACAACCCCGCGTCCCGCAGGCCGAGAGCGAGACGAGCTCCTTCGCTCTTTGCTGACGGTCCTTCTGCGTGGCAAGAGTCGGTTTCCCTTTGGGACAGCAGAGCTGCAGAGAGGATGTTTGAGATGCTCCAAAGATGTCCGTGTCACAGACGCCATCCTGGGCCTCAGTACCCCACTACCCCCAGGGACCCCTGAGATGTTTTGGACCATCAAAACATCCCCAAGATCTGAGCAAAGGTGAGCTCTGCCTGACGGACCAAAGGAGGAAGCTCCCAGTTCTGCCTCCTTGCACAAGCCGAGCTGTGTTGGGTTTTCTCTGGGGTTTCCTGTCCCTGCACCTCCCCGAAGCCCAGGTGGGTCCATCACCGGCTGATGCCGATGGAAGGAGAGACTCCGGTACACCCAGAGGCTTCGTGCGGGATGAGCTGAGCGTCGGTAGCTCCTCCAGCGTGGGGAGGCAGGAGCTGAGCTTCCTCCTCTGACGGAGGGTTGCTGGGCATGCATTATTAGCTACAGTCTTTTCACCACTTTTAGGGTCAAAATGAACTTTCCACCACTACTTCTGGTGCAGGGTGGACGTGAGGAAGAACTTCTGTCCCTACCCAATGTAGTGGCCAAACTCCTGCACATTTAAATCACAGAATGTTCGGGGTTGGGAGGGACCTCGACAGATGAAGTCCAACCCCCTGCCAGAGCAGGGTCACCCAGGGCAGCCCACACAGGACCATGTTGGGTGGGTTTGGAAAGGCTCCAGAGAAGGAGACTCCACAGCCTCCCCGGGCAGCCTGGGCCAGGCTCTGGCACCCTCACCACTGCCCACACAGACTCCGTCCTCCCCTCCTTCTCCAGGGAAGGTGGGTTCCTGGTGTGGTTACAACCGGGCTGTTTCTCCTGGGCATCCTGGAAAACCCAGAAATCGGCCGTATCCTGCAGGCTGCCAGCGGCACCAAATTGCCTTCGCCAAGCGCTTACCAGGGGTGCGGCAGCTGCGCTGTGCACCCGGTTCCGGGGAGCTGAGGCCATGGACTTTTTAAAATCCGTGGAGACACACAACAAACCAAAGGAGGTGGAAAGGAGCAAACCTCTCGTCTCCTTAAGCTTGCTTTCCAAACGTCCCAACACTGAAGCATTTCTGTCGTATCTCAATATGAGATGCTGGATTTTGGAAGAGGAGAAGATTTTTAACCAATACAAGGTCCGAACGCACAGACTGACAGAAAGGAAGCCGTGGCTCCTTTCCAGTCCTGCTTTTCTGGGGGATTTTTGATGGAATTGACCTTTGAAGGTGGTTTGGTTTTTTTTCCCCTGATCTGGGAGGTGTTTCTGGTACCATTAGGGTATTTAAAATCCTTCCCATCCTTTAAGACCAAATAAAATAGTCTGGTCCAGGAGAGCAGGTTCCAGAGGAGAATGGGTTGGAGGATCACACAAGGGGGTACGGAACCCCCAACCCTTGACAGATGGACCAGAACTGCAGCCAGAGCCAGAGATGAGATGTGTGGGCACCGGTGGGTGCAGAAGCCATCAGTGGCCGTGTCCATCTCTGCTGTGAGGCTGCAGAGGCACAGGGGTTGGTGGCCCTGCTGAGCATCACTCCCACTGAAGTGCTGAGAAACCCGGAAAGCACCAAATCGGCCCAATCTCAGGTGAACGTGAGAGTTGGGTCTGGAGAGGGGACCGTCACCCAGCCCAGATCCCACACGTGTCATCTCCTGGTGCCCGCTCCCCTGTTTCTCATCAGTCTCACATCTCTGCAGCAGCTGCTGCAGCAGCTTCCTCAGTCTCCTTCATCTTTCCCATTCCCAACTCCACGGGCTGTTCCAGGTCCAGCATTCCCAGTCTGGGGCTTTGCCCCACGACTCAGCCTGGCTGGATGTGAGGACACTGAGGCTGGAAAGGCGTTTGCTGCCTGGGGCCCAGGGAAGGGACCAGGTCCCCTCCTGTCTCTGCTTCCCCAGCTGCCCAGTGCTGTGGGATTGCAAACAAGGAACATCTCCCAGGGTTTCTACAGCAGCCGGAGCCAACTCCCTGAGAAATCAGGTGCTGTGTGAGTACCGATTTGAAAAGCAGATGCGCAAAAGCAGCAGCAGAAGTCTTCTCAGTGTTGAGATAACTTTAAACCCTGCTGCTCTGAGGATGAGGGATACAGGGCTTCCTGCCTCAGAAACTCTCTTCTCCTGCCCCATTTTAAAACAAAGGAGCTGGCGCCTGCTCCTGGGTCGGGTCTCACTCAAATAAAGTCCCTGACTTCAAAACCCAGGGAGATGATGCAGCAGCGAAGTTAGTGACAAACAACAGAACGAAGCGTGATGCTCCCGTAAGCTGGAGGTGCCAAAACACAGCTGGAAATCCTGAGGTCCCGCCAGCTCCTCGTGCCCTCTGCGTTGCACGATTCCGACACCGCGCGAGGCACCGCAGCGTGCGAGTCAGGTTCATTAATGCTTCGCCTTCCTCCGCAGACATCTAAAGCGCGGCCGGCCGGTAACGAAGCTGCGTTCACCGCTAGGAAGCGTCGAGCAGAAACCACCCGGATTGGAGCCGACGGAGAAATTGCCACCGAGACACAGGAAGAATAACTCGGCTCCTGCTGCCCTGCGGAAAGCGGGGCGGGAAGTCGGAGAACTGAACTCCGGGACTGCGTCGTGAGAGGCCAGGGTCAAAAGGGATCTGGGAAGGGGAGGAGGTGGAAAGGCAGCAATTCTGTGTCGCTTTTACAGCCAAACAGCTCTCGAAGGACTGATGGGATTAGGTTAATACGGCAGGGAAAAACAAGCACTAAAAGCTTTAATTGGAGGTGGCTGGATATGCAGCAAGAGGAATTCCTACACAGCCACGAGCCTCAGGCTGGACCCGGCTTTTCCTCCAGGTCTGAAGGGACAGCAAGGTCTGTGAGCCTTCCTCTGCTGAGCCAACGAGCAGCTGCAGATGCAAACAATGTTATGAGCTGCTCTGGAAGGTAGAATAAATAATAGTAGAATCATAGAATCATTTCAGTTAGAAGAGTCCTTTCAGATCATGGAGTCCAAGCATTTCCCCAGCAGTGCCAGGGCACCACTGCCCCTGTCCCTCAGCACCACGGCTTGGAAACCCCTCCAGGGGGTACGGGGACTCCCCCCTGCCCTGGGCAGCCTGGGCCAGACCCCGACAACCCTTCTTCTCCATAGCTGGGAGCTCAGCGCAGCTCCTGTTGAGCTGGAGGATGCAAAATGATGAAAATCAGTATTTTTTTAAAACCTCACCGTGCACTCCCAGTATCGGGTGCCACTCCCCAACCCAGGAAGACACAGCAGCCGCTGCACTGGGACCCGCAGCAGCCTGATGGGTGACACTAGGGACAGAAAGTGACCCCACGGCCTCTGACGTGTCCTGAAACCTCTCCCCAGCCCTGCTGCACTCACCCACCTCGGGAAGGATGTGTCCCACCGCCGACCCAAAGGACCTGGGGAGAGGGTGCTTTTAAAAGTAGTTTATTTGGATTTTTCACATCCTTTAATGAATCGCAAATATATTAACAGGAAAGACCTTTTTCTTTTTTTTTCTTTTTTTTCCTAAGACTGTACAATTTTTGAAATAAGAAGTCAGGAAAAGCAAAAAGAAAAAAAAAAGGGAAGAAGACAAATTGCGTTGTTTGAATGCAAACAGCACACGCCACACCCACACTGTGCATGGTTCCATGGTTTGTTGTAAGAAAATGACAGTTCCCTCATTCTTTCCCGCGAATGCATTCGCTCTACGCTGGCTGCCGGTGCCTTCAGGCTCCCTCTTTCTCCCTGCCCCTCTTCAGAGAGCAAGATTTCTTTGATTACGAACTAATTCCATGTATCTCCTGCCAAGGTGAAACGCCGGCGTGGTCTAAACGTTACCGGAGATTCTTGGGGAAACAAGAAACTTCACTTTAAGGAATGATGAATATATAAAGCAAAGGACAGGTTTAAGTATTAAGTTTTCCAGGTAGCATCGGTATCCTCTTAACAGCCCAGCTGAAGCACAAGCTCTCCCCAGGGTGTTGAGAACTTTACTACAATTGTTCATAATTTCTAAAGAACAGAAGAAAATAAAACCCCCGTGTTGTTTCCTAGAGCGCTGGTCCCTGTTTGAACATCAGCGCTTGTTACGGAAAAGCCTCGAGAGTCACACCTGATTATCCTGGGTTTGTGGGGTAGAAAAGATGCTGGGAACCAGAGGGAAGCCAATCACGTTATTAACGGGGGCGTTCTCAGCCCTGCTGCCTCCAGCCCTTAGGCTGAGGTGCTGCTCACGGGGGAGGCGCTGGCACGGGGTGGGAAAACCAGGACCGTAACTCACGAGCACCGAGTGCAGTCTCGACCAGGGGTGCACGTCGGCTCTCGAGCAATCTGGACCCTGTGCCTTTCTCAGGAGACACTTCCTTAGGGAAGACATCAGGAAAGGGAACCGTTCCAGAGCATCTACAGCCACAAAAAGAGGTGTGAGACTCCCCAAGTTGAAACGCGTCCTGATTTTCCCGTCAGCTCCTCAGCTGGCCAGGCAGGAGCTGGTCGGACATACATGGCAGAGGTACAAAGCTCCTTTGCTCCCATCATCAGTCCTCAGACTGTAGAAATTCCTGTTCCTGCTCTGAGGGGAGTTTAAGCCTATTATTTACTGCTTATCCTCTTGCTTCAAATTAAACGACAAAACCAGAGAATTTTATTTTTACTCAACACTTGAAGATTATTTTTCAAATGATAAAGGTGTCTGTGGGGTGGTCACCAGAGAGGAGCGGTGACAGAAGATGGGCCCAGGGTAGGACAGGGACAGAGAAAAAAAAAAAACCAAAAAAAAAAAAGATTCAAAGTTCTAAAGGTAACTAAAAGATCCCTAAACCCCAACACATTAAGCAAACAAACAAACAAGAACATTAAGACTGATCACAACAAATCTGTTGCTATGAAATTCATCTCATTCCCAATTTATTATGATGCACAAATCGCTCTTGAACTGCTCGTTTCATACAGGTGATGGCCCCTGGGTAACGGGCACCCGCTGGTGCTGCAGAAGGCTACAGAGAAAGGGTGGGTTCAGACTTGGAAACACGGGGCAGGTTTCTTCTCCCAGAAGCACACTCTGAAGAAGAGGGAAGTGGTCTTAGTGTGAGAGTCTTACAGAACAGCTTAAAAAAAAAAGAAAAAAAAAAAGAGGAGAGATAATTGCACATGTTTGTATCCTGCTTGGACCACACTTTACAAAACAGTTTTAAAATGATACAATTATTTGATGCGTTGACTAAGGTCCTGATTGCATTAAGGCTTCCATGGTCTTCCCAGTCTGCTCAGAAACGCCCAGTCAGCCCCTGCTCAGGGTTTCACGTTTTCAGGTTACAGCTGTATTGACATTTCTCTCTTGATTTTGCCCTTTATTCATGTTTATTTTTAACAGGGGAAGAACAAGTCAAGGGGTATGCGAGAAACAAAGCAAGGTGGTGCTGACTTGTTTCTCTGAAGTACAAAGTAAACACTGACCTTTCAGAAACCAGGTGAATAAATTAATTCTCAGTTAGAATACGAAAGCACTTGATGAAAGCTTTGATTCTGCAATGTGCTTCTGCTGCTACCCTTCCACTCCCACCCGTTCGCACTCTAAGCGGGGACACTGGATATTTCACATGGCCGGGCACGCTCCCAGCCCCGAGCACGTGCACGGCGTTTGTTCACTGGACACACTGCAGCTTTAAGGTCATTGACATTCCCTGGCATTTAAGTTACACTACAATATGGAAAAGTCTTTCAAGAGCCTGCCTTTGTCAACACTGTCCTTGGAGATGAGGTTCAGCACTCTGCTTACCAAGAAAGAACCAAACTAAGACACATTTCTGGAAAAAGAACAAGACACTGCTTCATTAGTACTATCCCCACATCTACTGGCTTCGTTACAGCAAACCGCAAGTCTTTCTTCCATGATAGTTTGTTTTTTCCCCCCCCAGCAAAGAAGAGTCCAAAAATAGCATTTCCTCCTCAGTCACTGTCATAAGTGTGTAAGAGCCAACGAGTCAGACTCAGGAGCAGCTGAATATTGCACTGCCATTAACTCTGCCAACAGCTGAAGTCCGAGCGGGGGACTCGTGGGGTCAGTGGAGAACAATGACAATGCTGGCTCAGTGATGTGGAGACCCAGGATGCGAAGGAAGGGGAGAACACAACAGTACCAGTCACACACTCAAGCTCAGACACTGGCTTTGGGATGTTAAAATTCATCGCTTTCGACTGCGTGGAGCTGCGTGTCATCGGCATCCGTCATGCTGCTCTCCTGGGATTCGTCTGTGCCCACTTGAAAGAAAAAGAAACACCAAGCAGTCAAACGCTGCAGCTTCTCCTCCCAGCCAATTCCAGCATGCCACAAGCCCAGCAGCAACAGATTTCAGCTTCCTCCCTCAGTGCTTTGAAGCCATTTTGGCTTTTCCCTCTTTCCTCCTAGCACACTGACTCCTGCCAGCCTAACAAAGCCTAAAGAAATGCATTTGGAAAGGAATTAGCACAAAGTATAAAGGCTCCTTTAGCCACCTTCTGTCTCTTGCCCCAGCTCGGTAAGGGCTGGGTATGGAGGGTTCCAGAGTTGCCTTTGGAGCAGTTTAACCTTCACAGTCCTTCAGAACACACCAGCTGCCCACAGCCCAGCACGTTGTGACCACTCAATTTACAGCCAAATTAACGTTCAATTCGCGGCGTCAGGCAGCCCCTACCTGCTCCCTGCTCCAACAGAGAACCCTGCCTGAGCTAGGTGGCAAGAGAACTGCCTTGGGTAAATGCATACGGACGTTTCTGATGCGGAGAACTCCTCTGCTCGCTCAGCTCACACCATGGCCAGCCTGAAGAGCTTGGGGAAAACAATTCCCTGCCACGCACAGCACGCCAGGTAAATGGGTACGTGCCGAGAGGCCACCCTGCAACCTTCAGCTTCTGTACTTGTTACTATCGGAATGAAGGAAATACCTAACGGTGGCTGTGTGTCACAGCACGGGAAGGGGGCTTGATTCTGCTCCCCACAGTTCAATTCAGCAATGAGCTGCAGTTTCCCCAGCACCTGAGCTGTTTCATGGGGAGAAACACAGACGCCTTTTACCGCTCCACTGCAAGCGCTGCGCCCGTTCAGCGGGCACGGCCAGCCCCACGCCAGGCAGCGCACACAGAACGGCTTCCACCGGCCAAGATACTAAAACCAACTCCCCTCCCAGTGCTACCTTAATTTTCTTCAGCTTGTCTCTTGTATCCTAAAAGATACAAGACCATGAAACTCTTGAACAGCTTCTCTGCACAGCCAGGGAAACAGAAGTATTTACACACAGCCTAATGCTGCTTTATCTTGCTTATGTTTATTGGGCAGCTTAAATCGTTGGGGTTTTTTCTTTTGGGGGTTGGGAGTTCTGTTTTTGGGGGGTTTTTTTGTGTGTGTGGTTTGTTGGTTGGTTTAGTGTCTTTCCGAGGTGTGGCTTTTGGGTTTTTATCCCCAGTGCTGAGGTGCTGCTCAGCAGTCCCAGTGCTCTGTCTCCATCTCCTGGCCAGAAGCCTGCTCAGCCCCGCCGAGCCGGTGTTCCTGAGTTAGCCCAGCTGCAACAGCAGCGAGAGACAGACTCGGGGTGCTTCACAAGTGCAGCACAGGATGAATTTGCAGGAATAAAGAGCACAGTGCACACAGGAGCAATAAAACCCAACAAGATCTACAGGAGGAGAACACGACGACTTTTTTAGTTGCAGACTTAGACTTGCAGCAGCACACAGCTCTTAGTAAGAATCCCAAACCAGCTGTATTTTTTTCTTCACAGAAGAATTAAATTGCTTATTAGTATTTATTTTCTATCACTATTTCAGTCTGTGTCAAAGAGTTTATGCCTATCTATGCTTCACAGAGCTACCCACACTTCACAGAACTTAAGCTCATAAGAAAAAGTCAGAGCAAATAAATCCAGGCCATTGCTTTTTGAGGATTATTCCCAAGTAGTAGAATAGGAATGTTTAATTCTCTCTTGATTCAGAGGAAACTGCTTCCACAACTTTCCTCACAAGTCACCTTTTAATGTTTAGCAAACCAAGTATTTTTACCCAACATCTGGTTTGTTTAACGTTGGACAAAGCCTCCAGACAATGTCAGCTGCATTCTGCCATTCAGTTACCTGGAGATGATTTGATGCCTGTATGAGGGAAGATCTGTGGCTCTGCAAGCACCTTGCTCTCCTAGGATACTACTGGCCAGCCATGACTTGTGTGAATTTACAGTGCCCATTACCTCTGTCCTACTCCAGCTACAGGTTCTAAAACATCACAATCCTTTATTTCATGCTTACTGGAGGAAGCATGAATTAATTCTTCCGAATGAGGAGCCTCTGGAGCTTCTTCTTGCCAAGCAGAATGTTTCACTTACTAAACCTGGGATTCTTCCTACCACCCAAGTGGAAATTCCTCCTCAGGGGTCAACAGGCTGGAAATACAAACCTGTTTCATAGGGGTAACATTCACTGATCTGCTCTTCTTGAGTTATCGGCTCCTCATCATCTGGAAGGTAGCGTTTGTCAATGGCCTCTTTAATCTGGTTATTGGCTCCTTTGGGATCTAAGTCCATTGCCCATGAGAAATTCATTAGGGCCAAATGTGTTTGACCCAGTTTTTTATAAACCTAAAATAAAAGCAGACAAAGGCTACGTTTACATGAAGTTGCTACTTGAAGGTCTGGACAACAAGCAGACCAAGCCAGTTAACTGGTATTTTAATGAAAAGCAACAGAAGGTAGATACAACCCTGGAACCCTGCAGCAGGGCAGTGTAGAAGCCATTAGTGTACATGTTCTGGTTTGGCCTTCTTTACAGCGCTGGGGATTTTCAGAATACTGCTCCCAACGGAAGCAGATTAGTGACATTTGGGCACCAGACACTCACCCCTGCCACAAAGAGAACCAAAGAACTTGGGATCACAAGGAAGTTTTACTTACCTTTCCTATTAAAAAGTAAACAAGAGACTCTTTGGGAACAATCTGTTTCAGCTCTTCAAGTTCTTGTAAAGCAGACTGAAAAGGAAGAGAAAGGAACTTGGTAAGTACAGGCCAGCCTGGAACCAGGTACCACATCACCGCACGGCCTATTTACCGTGGGTGCTTCCTCCAGTGCACCGAGCTGCTGGAAAACAAGGATGCTGATTGATTCTGTCCTGGGTGCACTGGAAGGTGCTGGTTTCAGATGCATATCTGTGGACTTCTACAAATGAGAACTGTGTTTATATTGGACATTTGAAGTTCAAAATATTTTGTGAAACTTCTACTTTAATTTTTGACACTGGAGCCGTTTATTCTGCTTGCGACAGGCACGTGGCATTATTCAGGAATCCTACCTACAAATATTTAGTCTGCAGTAAGAACTAAACGCTTTTAGTTATAACAAGTTCCATTCAACCCTCTAAAACTTATTCATGTGAAGACAATTTCTAGTCAGGGCTTGCTACATAAATGGAAGGTGAATAAATGTAGTAACACTACCCAAATTTACCCCGCTATCTAAATTCTCTCAGTACTGGTGCCAAAGCCAAAACATTTCATTAAGTTTTATGTAGTTTACGTGACGAGTGTAACTGTAGTCTTACGTTTCTCAGCCTAATAAACAAAAGAGTCCAAAGGTTTTATTTCCTAAGACATCACTTCACCATGGTCAGCAAGTCTCTTACTGTCCCTGCGCCACTCAAAGGAAGGGGACTATTAGATTTATTTTTTCCTCTTGTATTTATCCTCTGCTTTTAAATTTTAAAGCCAATCTACAAGTAAGCACTTCATTAAGTCCTTAATCCTAACACATATTATTACTTTAATTCATAATTAAACATATGTTCTAAGTCAAGGTTTCCCTCTGTATGTGCACACAGATTTCTGAAGCAAGGCTTCAAAAGCCAGACTGTGCCTTGTCTTCTGTACCAAAAAGGAGAGACCAGGCCAGAGGACAAGAGTCACTGGAAAGATGGACTGTGGGAAGATCTTCGCTCGTTCTAAACACAGTCCAGGTCAGGAGGGGATCAGGCCAGCACTGCTTAGCTCCTTGTTTTTCACTCGACAACACAGGCTTTGAAATAGCTGCTTGTTGTAATTGGTGACAGGGCAGTTTGCTGAGCCTTTTTAAAGTAAATTAATATAAACTCATGATAATACAGCCACATGTTGGTGACAGCTGCCATCATTTCCCCTCTTTCCTTTCTTTTTCCAGGATCAAATAATAATTAATAACTAAAATAATGATAATTTAAAAAGCTTCACCAGATTTTCCAAGAATCAAAATCAAGCTCCCCTGGTGAAGGTGGCACTTGAAGCCTTTGCTTTGACATGTCACCCTCTGACAGAACAGGCCAATGTCCCAGGCTCTTCCTGGAAGCCCTGATGTACCCCGTGTTCATCTGTAAACATCCAGCTTCCAGTACATCCCCACTCCCAGCCCCAGTAATTTAAAGCTAACTCAAGGGTGTCCACGTGTACCCAAACTTACCTTGTATTTTTCATTTGCAAATAATACAGAAGCTCTATGGAATTTGCATAGCGGGTTCTTGGGGTCGATGTTGATAGCTTTGTTTAAAGTATCCAAAGCCTTTTCAGACTTTTTCAGTGCGTGCTGAACCTATTACAGAAAGACAACAATTTCAAAAGGGAAAATAACAGCTCACCTGCCAGGCAAGGACAAATCCATCAGAACTACATTTACTTGCAATCTGCTGCTTTAAAAAGGAAATATTTGTCCAACTCCTGACCAATTCTTAAGATTTCTCATAGGAAGATAACTTCACCTCACCCCATCTCCACCTCAAAATGTTTTCTGCACCTAATGGCTTAAAGAAATCATTTAACCTTTGGCCTGGAGTGAACTCAATGCCCTTCTCCACAGAGCAGTGAGGAGCAGCTACTATCCCTGCAGAACCTGACACAGCCTCGCTGCCCCGTAGAAGAAGAGCAAAGTTCACCAGGACTGGCAGTGCTGCTCCAAGTGCTTACAAGGACTGTTAAAAACTAGGTAAATCCTTGCATATTAAGTATCAACCCCCCCCAATACTCCATTCACATTCGTATCTGCACACAGTCTACATTTTCAGATCACTGCTACCCTGGCTGACCCAAACATGACCTGCCAGGAGCATTTCATTACTGGCTACAGGTAGTTTGGAGAGCGAGTTTATTTTATGAATGAGCACTTAAGAGACAGACACTTCAGATCCTTCAGTAGGTACTCAGAATTTGTTGGGCTTTTTTGCTTAAAAATGTTCAAAATTACTTTATCTACTGCAAGCTAAGTAGAAAGGCAGATTAAAACAGAAGGATAGAGTTAGTGCAGTCTACTTACTACTCCAATGTGACACAGTAAGACTGAGCTCTGAGGATTGATATCAAGTGCTTTCTGGAAATGCATTTCTGCTAGACTGAATTTTTCCTGTTTGTAATAAATCATTCCCAGACCATACCTGCAAGCAGAAGAACAATTCTATTAAGTCAGACTGTATTTGAATCAAACTGGTCTTTGTCAGTGAATATGACCTGGCAGAACTGGTCTACAGACTTGCCAACCCCATCCAGAGTGGGAAGTGATTTCTTATGGTGAAGAAAAGCTGTGTCTAAAATTATCTTGGGTTTTTTGCTCAGTTGGGTAGTTCGTGGAATTGATACCTGATGCATAGGAAAACTGTCTGAACAGCTACAAAATAAAAGCATACAAAAGTTTCTGAAGATTCAATGATTCACTCTAGCAGATCCAACTTCTAATGTTTTATTCCACCCCCCAAAAAAAAGCTGTAAGAAACTGACTGTATCCTGAGGTATAAAGGGGCAGATCTCTCATGTCTGCAACTGCAAAGGAAGAACAATTATCTAGATGAATGAGGAGTCTGCTCAGAACAAGACAGCTGGGGTAATACAGCCAAGAAGATTTGGGGAAACTAAAAAAGCCCCATTTTTTTTGCTCTCCTTGTGGCAGGAGAGCCTCCTTCATAGACAGAGGAGGTCCACATTTCTGCAGAAACAGCTTTGCTCTTTTCTTTGAGAGAAGGGTGGTAGGGAAACAACAGCAGTGGCCAGGATCCAGAAGGTATTTCTCCCAAAGGAGTTTGGGGTTATGAAGCAAAACTTACCACGCGTTATAGTGTCTCGGGTTGACTCTGATGGCATTTCTAAAACAAGCCAGTGCTTTGTCTAGTTCTTCTGTTAACACAAACTCATGGCCCAACAGAGTGTAGGCATAGGCATAGTTTGGATCCACTTGAATGGCTCTCTGGAAGAACTTGATGGCAATGTCATGCTCGCGTTGCAAGCTGAAGCAGTTTCCTGCTGCACACCAGGCCTGGAGAAAACAGCACCATGGAATCAGCCTGGTTTTTACAACTCAGAGTGAACGAGGTTGAGCTGAAGAGAGCTTATTCCCCCCCTATAATGATTTACTTAACTTCCTCCAAATTTAAAAACAATAGTAATAAAACAGTTAGTTAAGTGTCATTCCTGAGAGGCAGATGGGCCTACATACACCTCATAGCTAAACAAGCTGAAATCCAGGAATGGAGAGTCTAAGGACACCCAACAAGTTTGTGCCAATTAGACTGTGATGACTAATGACTACAGCTTTTGAAGCTGTTGAAAAGGCTTGAAATAAAACATCTTGGATATTTTGTTCAGAGTAGCGAAGGGGGAGACTGTACATCCACTCTGCAGCTCCCTCCAACTGACAAATCTGCAAGTCTGCAGAGGAACACTTTTAGCAGCAGCCTCCTCTTTCCCTCCTGCTCAGCAGCCAGAATTGGGACTGTAAAGCAGCTCAGCCCAGGGTCCCTTGTTTTCTTAAATCATTAACATCACTGCCAAATCCCATAGCTCTTCTCTGCTCTTGTATTAGAATCTGCATTTTCTTTCCAGACTGTCTTACTACAGCTACCAACTGCTTCTTTGGTTGATTTTCTACTATTAGACATGCTAACAGGATTCTCTCCTCCAACAACAACAACAAAATCCCAACATAACCTGAAGTTCTCAACTCTGAGAACACATTTCTAAACACATACATGTATTATTTTTACTGTGGCACCCACTAAAAGCTGCTGGGTGTTTCTGCATATTGTAGCTTTACACTACCACATGCTCTGCACTTCAGGGGATGTTGGCATAAAAATGTGCAACGTTACATCTGAAAATAAATTCTGGAGCAAATATGTTTCAAGTGCCAGTGCATCAACTACAGCAATTACAAGTTGGTACAGAAGAAAGATATTCCTTATCTTTGCTCACTGGCGGCAGCGGGGGTGACTGCCTAACCCCTGATCTTCCTGGGTGAATGGTGCCAATGCAAATATAAATAACCAGTACCAGATAAAAGGTTTCCACCCGCTCCATGTAAGCTGATATTCTAACTTCAAGAAGCCATTTCAGGCATCATCAGTTCAAGAGACAATCCTGTCACCTCCCTCCCCAGTTATGCCAGGCAGTTCTCACAGCAGAACACATCTGAGCTAGGTTAGAGCTCAGGGCTTTGTTCCCAATCAGATTTTGCCACGCAGAGTTACCCTCTTCTCGTTCAAGACCATGGCCTTTTATACCTCTGGTGAGTTTTTATCCATGTCTGTCAAATCCTTCGAAAGAACTGAAAGGGCCACATCTTTCTGCAGATGCCAGAGCGTGGTGGAATAGATCTCCATGCCTTCCACTCGGTAGTTTTCAATCCTCCTTACTTCTGAAAATATTCTCTCAGCCTACAAACAGAAACGAAACTTAAAGTAAAATTCTACCCACCAAAGCAGAGCACAGAGGTCAAGGTTAGCAGCCTCATACACCCAGGCTGAGCATCATCTTTGCTACGCTTTGTCACAGCTACGCTTCTTAAGAGCTGACTAATAAAGTCTTTTCTAACTTAAATATATATTCCATAAACTAAAAGTTCCAGATTACAACCTTCAGAGCAGCTATGAGGGAAGAAGCTGGTGTCAGGAGACCAGTAGGGGCTGTAGACTCTGCCAGACAAACAATGAAGAAGCACAAAGGAAAGGAGGCCACTGATGGGATCTGCACTAACTAAAAAAGGCAAGGGAAGTTTCTGGTTCTAGAACTCAAATAGTTTCAGTGATCTGATGTAAAACACTGTGGTACAATGACATCAGCACAGCTCGGGGTGAAGACAGGGAGAAGCCAAGGAGGAGACCCCAATGATGGGATGCAAGAGGAAATAACAACAACAACAAAAAAGCCCTAGAGTGCAATTCAGTCTCCTCAAGAAAGCTCAGTGACTACTGATACAGATTGAAGATCTAAATCCACTCCAGGTGTAGCTTCTGTGTTCCTACAATCATCTCAACTGTAAACTTGCCACAGCACTTGCAGGAGGTGTGAGGGTTTTGTGCAAAGTTACACAAAACAAAAGCAAAAAGCCCAAGAGCCAACGCGCGCGGTTCCTACCTGCATATATTCCGCAAGCTCGAAGTAAGCTCTCCCGATTTGGCACAGCACCCAGCCAGTGTTGTAGTGGTGGGATGGTAAATGGCTTAAAATGTTTATCGCTTCTTTGCAGTTGTATGAACACAAGGCTAAGTAACCTTTCCCCATGTCACGGAGAAGGCTCATCAAACCTTCTAGGAGAAAAATACAATAAATAAAGGTGGAAAAAAAAAAGTACAAATGAGATTTATTTACTTGCAAGTGCTAATCCTATAAGCTGCTCTTCATTGTGGCAGGCACTGCTCCTGGATTTGCTTGTGAAAAAGTCTTCCAGTGTTCCCAAACACACTTAACACCCATAATATTCTAAACATCAACCTCTGCAATGGAAGTCAGAGTAACAACTTCTTAAGCCAGCAACAGGATACTGGGGAACAGAGAAACTCGGAAGTTCAGGGCAAGGGGAGCTTTGCATTTACAGCAGCTATTCAAACATTTTGTTAGGTCTGAACACAGTTTCCATGTCTGGTATCCATGGATACAGCTTCTTGCTGCCTGGAAACATTGAGGCAAAAGAGGGGAGGAATTCAGCAGTTTGTCTCGGGGATTTCTGACAATCTGAATAAAGACTTGTTTTTAAACAAAAGGTAAATATGAAGGGAGAACAGGCAACATAAACCCAGTTCAGAGGGAAGATGACTTAGTTATTCATAGCTCCTTTCAATCAGCTTCCAAGGATCTTGCCTGAAAATGCTTTCAACAATAAGGATCAGAACCTTCAAGATATATCTCCTTACAACCAGCCACTTTTTCCTACTTCTTCACATGTTCTTTGCATATTAACTAGAAGACAAATCAATGTCTTTATCATTATACAAAGGTGATAGCTGCAGGCTAACCGAGACAAGAAACAAACACTGGAGCAAACCCTTTTTCTCATGCCACCGTAAACCAGAGATATACGATGTTTTACTCTACTACAGCCCGATAGCGTTCAAACAGACCTGCTGCTGCCTTCTGTAGCGTAAAAGCCTGGATCTGGGGTGCAACAGTGGAAATCTTCCCTTCTGAAATGATGGAAGAGTCCAGTTTGGTAATTTCCAAACTGTCGTTTAAGTTTGGTTGAGTTATTCCTCCCTTATTTGTTTTACTTTTTGTTTTTCTGTTTGGAATCTTAGGTGGAAACTTCATTTTTAATTTTTTGCTATTTTCCTGCAAGCAAGGAGAGTACGAGTTACATATAGAAAAGTCTTTTAAATTCAGTTTACTAAACATGAAAGCAAATTGTCTAAAGTTGTATTTACACCTCTCTGCAGCCTTAACAACAATGCCAGCCATTTGACTTTTCCACTTAACTACAATGACACTCATTCACTTCACTGAATATGCTCAGTAGTTCATTTTTGAACAGTAAACTTATCTACAGCTTGCACTTTGGTGTTCTCAAAGTGTGGCATCCCGAAAGTCTGCAAAACACAGGAGCTTTGTTACCTTTGTTGTGGAGCTGTCGCTAGTAAAGAGGCGAGAGCTTCTTCGAGGCAGTGCGTTTGGGGGAGCAGCAATTGTTGGGCTCAATACCTGAGGTGTCGTGCTGAAAAAATGGCAAAATAAACCAAAATAAAAATCAAGTCCTTTACTCCGTTTTTAATAAAAACAGCTTTTACCTTTGGTTTAAACAGAAATGCTCAAGTAGTATACCACAGATATTCCCATTTCAAGGGATGGAAAAAAACCCAACCTGTTGCATGACAAGAACACGAGCAGAATTTCCTTCCTGCTGCTTTTTCATTTATTGATGAAATGGTCTAACCCCAAAGGAGATTTAAACCAGGCCAACCAATAAGCTTCCTACTTACCCTCTGAAGTTATTCTACATAACAAAAACCCAAAAAAACACCACCTTTTCCTCATCCAAAGAGGAATTCTGCAGGAGCACCCACACAGGCTGGGCAAGTAAAACACCAAACTCCTTCCAGGAAGGTAATACCAAGCTGATTTCTTTGCTTTTTTTTCCCCTTACCTTGTCTGTGGGCCAGAGCTCTGGGTTTGTGCAACAAGAATTGGAGTGACTTCCCGGCTATTTCCACTCTGCGAGAAGACAGATTTCGTCCCAGCTTGGCTTATCCTGCTGACAGTCTGCACAACACAAAGTTTCTACAGGTTTGTTATTATGTCACTAAGAAGCCTCAATCTTCGCTGCATCAGCTCAAATCCCTTTTTCCTATCAGAGACTGCACAAAGGAGGATAAATACAGATTCTTCAAATAAAGGGTGAGGAGCACCCATGACAAGCATTTCTCTTTCTAGCCATCAAAATACCCTCAGCACCGAGGTTACCAACTCCACACGCCTTCTTTGAGAGATATCAAATCTCCACCTAGTGGCAAGAAGCTCCAAGTTAAGATGTTTGTGTGAGATTAAAAGATGTCACGTTTAAAGCTCCTTCTCCACAGAAGTTGCACAAAAAGCCAACGCACATACGTAGCGTGAAACATTGCCAGGCACCTCCAGCCGGTCACCGCTCGGCAGCTGCGCGACGCTGCGTCTCGTTTGGCACAGGTTACGAGCACGTAACGTGACTTAGCACCAAAACATCACCTTGTATCTTGAGAGAGCTAAAACGTGCACTTTGGTGCCTACCTGTCACAGCTGAGCTGTGGGAACTCACAGCTACAGTAACTTGACTGTGAATCTGAGAGTTAAGGAACAAGTTGGGATAGAAATTCATTGTCTGCTGCACAGATTTCCCACAAAAGGATCCGGAGCAGGTCCTCCCCTCCCTGCCTTGGAGTGAAAGCTTAAACCCTATTGTTCAGCCCACTAAGATTCAACTTGGTGATGGCTGTGGAGATTAACATCTCAAGTGGGATCAACAACAGCACAAGCAGCACCAGTTTACACATTATCCCAACCTTCTCTCCTTCCCTTCTCAGTTTCTCTGTTATCAGAGGACAGTTTAGGTGGCCAGCAAGCCACTTGCCCACTCAGATAGGGAGCCTTTGGATTCATCCTAATGTTTCACTCCTTTACGTAAGTGTTTCCTAGGAAACTGCCTCCCTTAAGTCATGCACGTTCTAGCCACAGCTACACTAAACCTTTTCTAACTGGGGATTTGAAGAGCAGAAGTGAAAAGGGCCAAGCCAAGCAATTATTTGCCTGGGACAGAGAGCGCACCAGAACCCCGAGCTGTTACTAAGATGCATTAACTCTTTGTGTTTAGGTGGTAGGACAGACACCTGGGCAGAAAGCACAGGCAGGGAGCAGCAGAGCTCACACCTCGGTGCTGGTGCATCACAGCTGGCAAAGAGACAAAGGACCAGCCAGTCGGGCTGGGTCCCCAAAGCCTTTCCGCTACCAGGTAAGATTAAACACAGGCGAGTGCTACAGCTGAAGAACATCCAAAGGAATAATCAAAAAAATATCTGCTTACTGACTTTTAATCTTTAAGTATGGGGTCAATGAGAGAAGGCAAGAATCTTTAAACAGCTCAAGTGTAACTTGCAGAATGACAAGATGAGCACCAACTGATTTGTCCAGAGCATCAAACATGGAAATTCAAGTTTGACTTTGAGGAATTCAACACTCTTCCTTGCATAGAGTTTAGAGCTGGCCACCTATAAACTAGCAGCAACCCTCATGAGACTTGTAGATTTACTAAAAGTAAAAAAAATCCTCAGGGTTTTTTGGAAAGGAACAAATAGTTCAACTGTCACCAACATTCCGCCTCTTCGTTTATCACTATGGCAACTACGGCAGTTTCTTACTCAGAAAAAAAGACAATTTTTAGTTCCCTCTACAGAAGACTTCACTGACTGAAGCAGCACCACTCCATCAGCCAGCCCTCTACACAGCACCAGCAGCACCTCGATCACTCCGGGCTGTAAACTAGAATCACAAGCTGCTTGGAAGGTGGAGAGAAGATACAGCACTTCCTCAGGCTGCCCTGGGGAAAAGGCCTTGTTTTAATTAGCATAAAGGCTGAGAACACAAATCTGCTTTGCTAGCCAAAGAAGGGACACAGCAGGTTGAAGATGTTTACAATGCAGACACCTTCACTTGTGATATGGCAGATGTTTTTCTTGCTGCCTCATTTGCTTATCTGAAAAGATGTGCAAAATTAACTGGTTTTAAAGCCTTGTTTCTTATTTCAACGAACAGACCAGTCTACATGAATGTGATTTTAACTAACACTTCAGAAGGCTCTAAGAAGTTTTGTCAGGGAAATACCTGACCAGTTGCACTCAAATTAAAAATAAACTGCTCCCTGCACCCCCAACCTCACTAACCTATAAATACACAAGCTGGTGAACAACATTTTATTTTGCTGCATTAAATGGTGGTAAGAGCAGGGGAGTTTGTGTGTGGTTTTGCTTGTTTTGTTGGGGGTTTTGTTTTGTTTTTATTTTGGGTTTGTTCTGGGTTCTCTCTGTGTGGGTATTTGCTGGTTTTTTACACACTTTGTAGACAAACCATGCATCAATTTAATTCTCAATTAACCCAGACCCTTTCCCCAAGTAAAGGGGGGGTGCAATCAGCTCTACACTCAAATTGTTTTGCAAAACAGATCTTGTGAACAGCGGATAAATCAGGCTGTCCCCACTGTCAGCACAATTCAGCTTGCTTGCAACATTTTTTAAGCTGCATTATGGATTCTTCTTTCAAGCACAGCACAGAGTCAAACTCAGAGAGCAACAATCACATTCCAGAACATGAGATACCTTCTTGGAGGGAGCTCCTGTGGATGGCACATCAATGACAGAAGAAGAGTTTGTGTAGTTTTGCAAATACGATCCATCACCAGGGCTTGGGGTTTCTAGTGGCAAAATTCCAAAGCTGAGAAGAGACAAGAGGAACGGTCAGTGTCTGAATGTCAGGCCACGAGAGCTGGCCTGATTCTGGGGTTAAATCAGACCCAGGAGATCTACTTTATTTCAGAACTACTTCACTGATCTATGTTAACCCTCTAATTTCTTACTATCCTCATCTATAAAAGACTCTTTAATAGAAAATATTCTAATTCCTGAAATTGAAAACCACAGATATTTCTTTGCCATAATAACAGACACAGACCACTGAAATATTAATGCCTCATAACTGAACATTGTTTAAATAAGATGGCCCATAGGACAAAGCATAGACTTAGATGGTTTTTAGGAGAGAGCTTTCTTCAAGGAATGCTCTTTTAGAGTTTATTTCAGAGCAGAAACACGCTCCTGCAAAGACTTTTCCAGCCGGAACATCTCAATAAGCAATACACTGAATCAAGAGTTCCTCTCTTCTAATCAAAAAACCCCAACTGCTTGTGTAAGAAACAGCAGAGATGAACACTAGGACCAGGAGCAGTCACTGAACATGCTGAACTTTCACTTCCGCAGCATTATTTATATTACACTATCAACAGGCGTGTTGGAGTTGGCCACCAGAAACCCTCCTGTTTCCAACCAAACATCGCTGAGAGAGCAGCTGTAGATAAACATTCTCTATCCCAAGGACTTACCTTGGAGTTAGTGGGCTCAAAGCTGCAGGTCCCCCCAGTAAACTCCGCCCAGTTTTTGGTTTATTTTGAGCCTGTTTAGACAATATGGCAGTTCCTGACCCCAGAGGGACAGCATCTGGTGAGATTACGGCCGAGTCAATGTAAGACATAGAAGAATCCGTGTTCAAGGAGGAGTATTTGGAATTGGAGGATTCTAGGTTGATTCTGTTCAGCTCCTGAAAAACAGAAGGCAGCTGCTGGATACCCACGCAGTGAAGTTTCTAATCAGCATTTTTCAGTTAGGCTGGAAGAGACTGTCTGAAATGCAATGATTTTTTAGTCAAACTCACAATTGTGTCTTGCGGCGTTTCCATGAGGACAGTCTCGGGCTGTCTGTGGGATACGTTGTGATTGGATACCAAGGTTGTGCAAGTGTTGGGCAGACAGCTGCTGAAGTTCTGTAAGGATGTTAACTTAAATGTTTGGTCAGGGTCTGGTTTTTCACCTGCAAGATTGGAAGGAGATTATGAAATCATTACTCCCGAGGTAGTCTGTATGCTGAAATGCAGTCTGAAACAAGGGGGAAAAGGGACCACGTATTTTAGAATGAGTGAGCTCTCATTTCATTGCTTTAAGACCCCTTGTGCTAAATCAGAAATGCTCCTCCACTGTGAAACCCAGGACAATCACTCTTATTTTTAACAGACAATTAAATAGACTTATTCTCAGAAGTATGGTTTCTAAGTCTCTATTAACTGTAGGCTGGAAAATATATGGTATCTTTAAATCCAATAATGTGTAAAAGGGAAGAAAACGAGACAAAAAGCTCTAAACACTGGTGAAGTATTTTAAATGCATTACTGCTCACAAAGCCACTCCCAAAGAATTCTGCTGGCATTTTCCTGGACAAGGAGTAAACTAAACCTTGCCACGTAACGAGGGCAAATCAGAAAGCTCAACATAATCAGAAACACAGGAAAACATCTTTGCTATTAAAAACAGTTTTACAAACTTACCTATTTCACATAGTGATTCAAAAGGGGACCAGAGGAAAGGATTTAAACTAAGGCTCTTTTGGTAACATTCAGATCCTTTGGCAAGCCGGTCTGTCTTGCTGCAGAAAAGAATGGGAACAGTTTACAGGCAACTTCAGAACAGCACTTTTTTGTTCAAGATCATTTTCCAGAAGAGGAGTTGAAAAACAAAAACATGTTGAGTCACAGCAACATCCCTCAGTTTTAATTTTTTATTATTTTTTTTTTCAAGCCACAGAGTAATATCAAGCTCTTTTGAAGTTATTTGACATATTTAGACACAGATGAAAGTTACTTAGATACGGTCCTCAAAAGAAAGTTACATAACCACCAGCAGAGCTTGAGAAATTCTGGTTTAGGAAGATGCTGTTCTTTGCAACAGCTTTTTTTTCTTTTCCTTTTGTTTTGCAAACAGCAACCTGCTTGTGAGCCTTCCAACCATTTTAAATATCTATGGATAAGATTTCTGCACAGAAATTAGGGGCTAAACTGAACACCTAAGTATCTGCCTACAAAGATAGCTTCTTCTGAAGTCTTTCTTTCAGGGAACAGATATACTAGGGAAGAATCCAAGAACCCCACAATCTGTTCACCTTTACTGAAACCCTTATTGTATTTAGGTGAAAGCAAACCACTTAAATTTGTCAAGTTATTCTGACTGGCAGGTCTCTCAAACTTTCACTTGAAGGTTATAGCTACAACTCTGTAAAACAGGCAGGAAAATAAAAAACATAAAAAGGGCAACACTGAGAAACAGGCCTTGAAAGTTTCTCTCAGAGAAGAATGCAGAACAAACCCAAAAGTATTAAAAAAAATTTTATATGTATATATAAAAGGACTCTTTGAGCACATAACAACCTGGAGAAGAGGAATCTGTGTTTGCAGTCAGTCAGGAAGACAAACCATTCCTGCATTCCCAGGTTAGATGGCTCCCACAGCTATCCTCCTGCCTCTATCACACTGTGAAATCATGCAGGTTATAAAGCCCAGGACGTGTGTACCCTGTGATGACTAAAACTCTAGTTGACTAAAACTGGGCTTGGTCAAATAACCCACTCACCCCCCAAGCTTTACTAGACAATAAGAGCAACATTACCAGTAGACATGTCCCAGTAAGGAGAGTGTAAAGCATGCAGAGTCACCAAACTCCATAACAATGTCATCATGGCTTTTCTGTTTATTCAACACTCCACCAGATAAGATCTGCTCTCCTTCTGCAAGCCTTTTTAAAAAACAAGAGGTTTAAAGGGGTTACAAGGCTCACAGTACTGGCAGTCCAGTGTTTTCACCCTGCTGCAAACAAAAACAGAAATCCACTGTCAGTGTCCACAAGTTTCAAGCCACATCCAAACTAGTTCCTGCAATTGAATTTTCAATCAGTGATGGGTTCCTCTAGCACCATGGAGGTCTGCAGTACTCTGAAGCCAAACTTCTCTACTGGGAGGGAGGAAAACCGAAACAAACCCCAGAGCCCACACCACTCCAAAACCAGAGACACAACACAATGTGACTTTGCTAGAAGTGGCCAATCTTAGGTGGAAGACTAAGTGGAGAAAATAAAGTCTTCTAGACACTTTGTTTGCGAAGGTGTTTTACCTAGCAACAAACTAAACCAACACTTGATTTGGCTGTTTCCCAACCAAGAAATACAATCTGCGAGGCCCCATGCGCTCAGTTAAGATCCAGTGCTGGGATAGGGCACAGATTTTGGATTGTAATGCCTTGCTTTCTTGCAAGAGGGGCTCAAGAAGAGAACAGAGGCTCTGTCTGCATCTACTACACCTGCAGCAAGCAGCACGCTCACGCAGAACGGGCCACTCACTGGGCTGGAAAATGACTTTATAAGACTTCTGGGGAGGGGAGGGGTGGTTCTGGCATTTGAGACCAACACCTGCACAAACAAATCATTTCTTTTGTGCCTCTACTTGAAAATATACTGGTAGGGAGATGCTTCTGTCAGTAGAGACCTTTCCCACAAAAAAAGAAGGTACATCTGCATAAATGAGCTCACATAACTGCAAGGACAGTTACATTTACCCAGTTCTAAATAATACGTTTAAGAAATCCCACCTAACTGAAGCCAGCTCTGAAGCTGATGTACTACATGCACACACCAGACTTTGTAAAAGCAAGGGAGGGAACAATCAGCTTCAAATTTATTCCACTGGGACCTTCCCAAGCAGAGCATTAAACTGATTTCCCTCTTAATGGAAGATGCAAAGAAGCCTCCATCCCAAGAGCTCCAAAAGTGTGAAGTGTCAACAGAAGCACAGCAAGTCAAGACATCCCTGCTACTTTAAAGATGTCAAAAGACTCGCCTACTAAAGAGAGTATCAAAGACTAAAGGAGCTTCCCCTGTGTCTCTCGAGAGACCTACAAATTGGTTACGTGTTGTGAGCAGGATCACAAATCCTGAGAAATTATCTCATCGTACTGTGTGAAACTCTAAACATCATATTAGTTATTCTAGAGGAAATAAACTTTTTTATTGGTCACTGAAAGAGGGCCACCCAAAACAAAAACAAGCCAGAAATCTCCACAACATAACCACAGGCTTTCCGTAGAGGCAGATGTGCAGTTCTCTAAAGAACACCCACAGTATTTGACGTTTTTTGAACGCAAGTTTTTGCCTTTCTTGGTGCCTCATCCTCTCTGTTCTGCACCTCAGCCAGAAACTGCTTTCTACATTTGAGCTGAAAGGGCTACACTGAAGTGATGGGACACAAAGGATTTACTTACTTGCTGAGGTCCACGCAACATTTTGCAAGCAGGTATTTACACTGCGGGGTAGTGCAGCTGTGTCCCTTTAGGAGCCTGTAAGCTTTATAGGCCTTTCCTGAGCGGTAGTAACACGTTGCCAGCAAAAACAGCGCTTCTTCTGAATGTACTGAAAATAAAATAATGAAAAAAGTCATCACTTGGCTGGTTACCAGTTTGATACAAGCCATTTGGGAGCAGGGAGTAAAAGCCAGCTAGGAATAAGCTGCAAGAAAACAAGTGAGAAATTCATCACGGAACGAAGTGCATCTATTTGTCGCCACACAACAAACTTCTTGCATAGTCAGATCAACCCTTAACATCTACTGTTGTAAGAGAACTTTGATCCTTCTGACTGCCCAATCTAAATAAGTGATTAACCAGCTTGTTAAAATAACTTTGAGCCAAGCAAAAGGGTCATTCCTAGGAGAACAGAGCTGCTTTAACACCTCATTGGCCACACCAAGGCTGAGCTCAGTATTAATCACACCCACTAGGAGCACTTTGCACTATCTTAGGCAGTGGATAAACACTGCAAGTAGCAGTAGGAAGTAGAAGACCTTTCAGAAGATCTATTTCAGCCTAAGTAGCCTAATTAACAGTTTTAATGCATCCTAATTTCAAGTGGTCTTTTCCTGTTTGCAATTTTACTTCTGTTAGTTTTCCAAAGAATTTGATGCTACATCTCCACACATCTACATGACTTCGTGGAGCAAATTTCCCAATTTTAACAACTATTGAAGTCAGTCAATTACCAATCACCTCTGTTAAGTCTTGACCTTTTTGCTGCCTACAGTCATCATCTCCTTGGGAACATGACTTAGCATTAACATTCAGATGCTTTACTTGTTTTAAGGTAGCAAGTAGCAACACGGACAAGCTCTCCTACGAATCCTCTTCCCAAACCAAGTCCTCCCAAGTTTATAAATTCTGCATGTAGTCAAATTTCAGCAAAAATCATCTCTACCTAGCAGAGAACTAGAGTAATCAAGACAAACTGGAAGTATTTGGATTTGACAGCCGCTTCAACACTTGTCCAGAGATAAATCATGCACTGCACCAAGAACGGTCTATTCAAAAAGCTTGACTTGGCATCCAGATTGAAGACTGAGGTCAGATTTGCTGATTTTATTCATGATTACAGCAGAAAAGACAGAGCTAACCCCTGAAGTAGCTTTCCAACCTTACTGCAAAATTATCAGCTGAACCTTTAAACAGCAGAGAACACACTTCAGCGAGGGAAGGCTGAGCACTACTGTGCCATGGGGTTAAACCGAGCACTAAGCCACAATGGTGTGAAATCTGTGTACCTTTTCCCTTAAAACCCAAGAAATGGAGTTGAAAAGGAGATATCCAGATCCACTCATGGATTATTTACAGACATAGCGTCTTATCCTATTCTCTGCTTCCCCAGATGTTCAGACTCAAATCACCCCTATGAGGTATCTTTCAGATCAAAGGCTGTCTATAAAGACAAGCAACTTACAATCTCCAAACAATTAAGAAACCCTATTACTTTATACTTTTCAGAACATGTTACCATGCAAATGGAATTCAGCATTACAAGGAACAGCTCTGATGTTTGTCCCTCTACCTACGTGGAACTCTTCAGCAAAATCAGTCTGGTATAAACCCCTCTCTGGGTGACCCGCTCAGATCCCTCGCTATGCTGGAAAGGGACTATTCGAAGTCTGTGTCACCACCCAGACAGTGACAATGGAAACTGAAGACTGAAAGGAAGGACATTTCATTAGCCTTATCCTAAAAACACCATTTGATCTTTTTGAAAGTTAAAGTTAAATCAATTCTTTTATCCATTAATTTAACATTCTTTGAGTTCTGGGAAACTACCAAGACACAGATGTCCCCATAAAGACAGTAATTGCAGGTGGACTTAAAAGCAGTTCTTTTCAGGGTAAAAATCACTGCTGCTAATACAGAGTCACTGTATTCAAGTTCAGCAGTTTCTACTCTGCAGTAGAACTACTTATTTTAACCAGAAGCCAGATGTTTTGTTAGCAGTTAATTGCTTGAACCGAGTGACAGCATCATGCTGTTCTCTCTCAGCACTGTTGGTCATGGAAAAAAAGCTGTTTGAAGTACTCTTGCAGAGTGTTATTCTCTATCAAGTCATATATTTTTCTCTTGGCTGCTGCAAACAGCGGATTCTCTTCGTTTCTACATCCTTGGCGATTACCTTCAATGCAGCATGTGCCTGTATCTCACCATGTGCTGCGTTCAGGGGAGCTGTGTCAGCCCCAAACCACTATCTCCTTGATGCATACCTAGATAAGGCTTCAGAATATTCTACACAACTCTTCTCATTTACACACCAGACGGAAGACACCAAATTTCATGGGTAACCTTGACGTGAGGAAAAAGTTGTATGGGTTTTTTTTGTTTGTTTCATTGTTTGTTTTTCCCCCCCCCCCCCATAAATAGGTTTGTGCTTTCATCGTTAAGGATTGCATTGTGGGCACGTCAGGCAAAACATCAAAAGCAAAATGTTTTATTAACAAACAGTTTAATTCACATTATAAGCTCAAGTTGTTTAGCATGAGAAATTATATTGTGCTTCTGTTGCAGCTTAAAGGTTGTTTGGTTTTTTGTTGTTGGGGGTTTGTTTGGGGTTTTTTTTTCCATGTTAGCGATTCCCTTTAGGAATTAGTGATTAATCACTAATTCCTGTAGTGATTGGTATATAATCAGACAACAGCTTTCAAAATAGAGAAGAAAAGCTAAACACCAGTATCAAGGAGAAGTAGAGAAGAAAAAAAAAAGCTTATCAGAGGTCACAGGAAAGGTCAAGGAAGAGGGACTAGAACACACAAAAAAATGTGTTTGACAGAACCAAGAAAAATAGAGATGTGTGTTCCTGCTGCCTGCTTGGTGCCCGGGAGACGCTGGGTCCCACAGCATTGCAATGAAGCAGCCTTTAGCGAGACTTCAGCAGGAGATACCTGCTCCAACTGCTCGGGTTCACGTTCCCCACGAGCTGCTCTCTTCCTGCTAACGCACCGACCGACACTCCCCGACAGCTCTATCAGCAAAGCCAGCTTGTCTGCAGCACTTGTGTACTGCATCTACCCCCAGTGCCCTTGGACGACAAGAAAAGCTTGAAGTTCTTAAAGAAAAAGCCCCCTCTCATTTGATACCATACAATGGAGCACTGTAAACACTGCGCTTAAACACACAGTGCTGAATTTAATGTTTTTAAGGAGGTTTTACTGTAAAATAGCATCTCTGCTCTTGCATCATTTGATTTTTCCAACCTAATTGCAAAACATTCTTTGGTTTTCCCCAAGCAGAAAGTTAACTTTATTATCACAACAACAGAAATAAAACAAAGCAGGACCAGAGGCTCAAAAGTCCCAATTAAAAAGTTGAAAACAACCCCATCATCTTTATATTTGCAAAGTACATACCTTCTGCATATAGCCTTTCTGCAAGAAACACTGCATCGCGGTAAGCGTAGTGGTTCAGTGCCTGCCATATAGCAGCCTGCAAGACAAGAAAATCATCTAAATTTAGAGAGAGGCTTTACAAATGAAAAGCTGACAAGCTCTTGCTGTCCAAAGGCAAAGTTCAGTTTTTCCAGGAGTCATAAGAACGGCAAAGGACAAACACACGGCCAAGTTTCTGTTGTTTCAACTATTAGAAAGGAGACGAAAAACCCCAACAAAAACAACACTCATCAAACCTGGCACTGAAGTTATGAACCAGCCTAAGACTGCTGCTCACCAGCTATGATACCCAACCAACTACAAACCTCAGGCAGCGTGCACTGAAATAAAAGCGAGTGCGTCACACTCATCACTCAGCTGCAGCCCGGTGCATAACCGACCGTCAGTTATTGCCAGCTACCACCAAACATGCAGTGAGGAAAGGTAAGAGTGAAAACCACCTCCCGACCGGTTACCAGCGGATGCCCTTTTCCTCTTAGCTGTGCCCAACCCATTCTAACAGCATTATGCACAACCCCATTTCAACCACCTCCTCCTGGGACGTGCCAAACCAACACCCCACAGGAGTCACGCCAGGGCTGGAGGCTGTCAGCCCGTGAAGCACGCTGGGCGTACGCAGCGCTGTCCTCGAGGGGATGTCAGCCTTCCCGTCAGGACCAAGGTGAGCACGACCTGCTGCTTTCTGTTTGTGTCTTTGCTCATCGGGCAGCTCTTTACTGCCACTAATTAGGCTCGTTACACATCACACCAGAACAAGTGCAATGCGAAGGAGATGGACAAGCGGACAGATGCAGGCATTTGTGAGGGTAGCCTGCTGCTGCAGTCTGCTCACACCCCCACGCTCGGTCCAGACCGGCTGCCTGCTTAGGGATACGATCATCTTTGTTTCAAGGGTTTGGGACTGTCAATATCTGTGCAGACCCAAAGTGGCCCGAGTCCAGCGGAACGCAGATTGAAGGTACGCAGGTGTACGAAGCGGGCACACCGTTACGGCCATCCCGATTACTGGCACTGCCGTCACCATCAGCTGCACGGGCACGAGCTGTCTCCAGCAAAGCGCTGGGCTGGGATACGCACACTTTGCAACCACTCAGCCCATCTCCCTCAGATCAGCTGAAAAGCCTTCTGTAACCTGTCAAGAGGAGGTGAGATGGGAAAAATAATTCCTTTGAAGATCTATTCAGCTCTTCCACCCCACCAATTACAAGAGGTGGTGTGCACGCTTATCAGGGCTTGTGTGGCAAGGTTATCAGGGTTGGTATCAGGAGCAAGCTCCTTCCCACCTGGCAGTTCTGCTCAAGTTCCAAAGCTGTTTCCATAGGCAGCAAACAGCCATTTTGCGGTAGGTTGGTTATTACCGATCCAAACAGGATCCGAACTGACAAACTCAAGGTGCTGTGGCCTAGCATTTCTCCAGTGCTCCCCAGCAACAAACAGAACGACCTTCCGATACCTGCTGGGCACTCCAAAACTAAAGGCAGTCTTCCAGAGCTACAGGCCAGGGCCCTGCAACGCGGCTCCCAGGAGGAAAGGCAAGCGGCAGTTTCAGCTGAAGCGACCCAGCTAAACTCGAGCGTCACAGGAGTTACAGGGACCATATGCTGCCGCTTCCAACACACACTCAGCAAACTCAGGGTGTGAAAAATGCGCCAGTTCTTTTCACGGGAAGCCTACACAGTCTTCATGAACAGTACACACCAGAGTTTCCAGTTACTATATAGAATATCATACACAACATCTCTACGAAGATACTATTTTCTTCTGTCAGTAGGTCCCAACAATGTACTTAAAAAGCTGACAGGTACTTTGAAGCTCGTGTGGAAGTAGAAAGTGTGAATTCTCTTAGTTTGATCGTTTCAATACAGACACTCGATTAGCTCTCTCTGGCTGCACCCCACACTTCGATAACGTCAGCTGCAGAGCCTGCCTGAAGCCATCCCTCCCTTTTACCTTGAAAAGCTCCAAGGCTGTCCCTTGTTCTCGTGCCCCGCAGACAGCACGGCACACAAGTGCCAAGGCAGGAGGAGGGTGTTAAAATCTTGCAGGCTATACCCAACTTAAAGCAGCCTAAGCTCTCCTTTTGCTCTCGCTCTCAGAAACAGCGCTTCCTTCACCAAGTCACGAGCGACATTTAGATGAATCCAGCCAAGTTGTGCTGTCTTCAGGTTAAAAATACTGTCTGCAGAGGGATGGAACTCAGCGTGCTTACAAAACAAAGGTACGGGGGCGGTGGTGGTGGCGAAATAACATCATTTGACTTCTCAAACAGGAGTGATTTGCCAGAAACAATCCTGCCAAAGGCTAAGAGGGGACACAAGTAATTTTTTGGCTGTATCACAGCCATGCTGTGGAAGTTAACACTACACACTGGCTCAAATAACAACCGCTGCCGAGCAAAGCCCCAGTGAAAGCAAGAAGTCAGCTGGTAGCATCCCTCTTATGTAATAATTGCCATTTTGCAAGCCAAAAGGTGCAAGCTGGACTCGCACCTTCAGCAGGCAAATGCTGAGGACTGGACCCTCGTACGCGCTCCCCTAAAAGAGGGGTTAGAGAAAAGGGAAGTGTCAGGAAACTGGCCATACCGAGGCAAACCATTTCCTACGAGAACAGATGTCTAAACTACGACTGGGTCGCAAAGCACAAAAAAGGATTTCTTGTGTGCGCACTTTTTAGGAAGCAAATTTTGGACAGAAACACCAATCTCTTTACAGAGGAGTAACTCAGTTTGTTCAGTGTACCTACACAGCATTATTGGCAGATAACTGCTAAACCACACCACAAAAGCGGTCTGAAGCAAAGAAAAGCAACTCTGGGGGCATTTATCCAATGAAAACGATTTAATCTCCAAAGAATTCAGAGAGCAGGGCACCACCACACCACCACAATCCAAATGCACTCTAAGACTTCTCCCTGTGGTAGTCATCAAATTCAACATGGAACCTGTCAACAGAAACTCAAAGAAGAGGCTTCCTCCAGGGTGTGCAAACCAGCTGAGATACTCTTGTTGCAGTGTCTGTTCTCAGGGCTACAAACGGGAGGGAAACGTGAAGTGTCTCCAAGTTTTACTGAAGCTGTTTGCAGAGCAGATAAACCTCCGGGTCCTAGGCACTTACTTTAAAAATGCATCAATTTGCAAATGCAAAGTGAGTAAGGGGAATTCCAAAACTGCCCTACCAGCCCCAGCTCTGCAGCAAAGCTTCCTCAGAGAGGAGAGCAAGAAAAGAAAAGCAGACTCTGCCAGGTCCATCTTCTATCCTGAAAATCTTGTGCATTGTCCAAGTGTCACTTCACACGCAATCCAAAGAGCTCTTAAAAGCTCTCTTCTGACAGCTCTGCAGCCTCGGAAATGATTTTCAAAGCCTTATGGCCTACTGATGTGCTGAGCACTTTCTACCATGATTTACTTCTTCAAGGGTGGGCAGAGGGGAGGAGTTTTCTGTAATAAACTGTGCTGCTTTTACCAGCTATGCAAACTCTGCCCATTAACTAAGCAGACCCTGGTAGCAGCATCTTCAGCCATGGCAGCAGCCTTGGGAGTTCAAGCACCATCCAAGTGGCTCCCAGCAGATGATCACCCTGAACAGCTAAATTCCAAGGAAAGTGCTCATTCTGTTTCCAAGATGTTTTTCAGAAATATTTGGAAGGCATCCAGCCTGCTCCTCAGCGCACGGGATACGAGGCTTTATGTCTGAGCTGAAGAGCTTTAAATCGACCACGCCAGGAAGTACAGTGGAGGTCTGTTGGCTGGGTAAACTCCAGCACTTTTGTTCATCTTAAGGGTTTAAAAAAAAAAAGTTAGTAACAAATCTACACAGTGCACAGGATGCGTTTTGGGGCATTAATTTCATGTAATTAAACCCCAACTTTTGTAAGGCAACACACAGATTCTACTCTTTATCTACCACGATTTGCATGTCACAACTGTAACGAAGACAGTTCCTTCCTGGAATGCTAAACCCTGTAGACATCTGAAAGGCTGGGAGAGAACAGACAGGGAAGAAAAAAAAAAAAGTCATTTGCCATGACAAAAATAAGCAGCATCAGCTCTGCCAATCGTATTGTTAAAAAGAAAAATAATCAGAAAACCAGAGCTAAGTACGCGGTTAAAGTGAGAATTCAGAAATGCAATCGACTTCACCCAGCTGTGCACCCCAAACGGAGACCACTCACTGGACACGTCACACTGGTGAGAGGAGGAGGTTTGGAAAGGTCCCGTGGCAGAGCAGAGCCATCCCTACAGCACTGCTCGCAGCCGTGGCACGGGGGACTGCAGCTACACCAGCAGATCCCAATCGGTGGCCTCACTTGGGATGGCTCACTGGTGGCTTCCTTACTATTAAAAGCAACAACATGACCAAGGCCACACCAAATAACAAATCCTAAACTTACCGGTGTTGCTGTAAGCAAGGAAGGAATAGCAGCAGAGCTAACAGCAGGAGAGCCACCGACAAAGGAATTACTTGGCATTTGAAAGCAGGCAGACTCTAAATAAGATATTGTCAGTGTAGCAAAGCCTCACCAAAACATGCAAGCTGATAGGAGCTCAAGAGTGGAGAATGACAACATTAGGGTGGTCTGTACCTTTCTGGAAAAGGAAAACAAGGCTGCACACTTCTATCGGGGAACTCTCAGAACAGCAAGTATTTTCCACTTGGTTAGTCTAATTCGCAAAGTACCGGAAACATTAAATATTGTTTCCTGTCACTCTTGTTCCCTTTTCAATTGTAATCCCACGTTTTCCTAGAATACCCAACTGGTACAAACACCAGTCCAGCTCCAAGGGTAACAGCAATGGCTTTAGTAAAGCCACTGAAGGACAGGGACCAGGGAGCCGAAAGCACTCCCAGCACCACGCGGACCCTCACTCTCAGAGCGGTCAAACGCAACAGTGGCATCGAGGACACAAACCCCTGGTCTACAAGAGTGCCATCGCTGTCACCATCTCACACAGCAAGGCTCAAGTCAGCAGGGTGGTCTTCCACTGGAGAGATCTTTCTTCCTCTCCCCACCTTTTCATTAAAAGGAGAGAAAAAGAGCCAAAACAAGAATTTTCACTACATCCATTACAGAACCCCATCATGCACTACCAAGACAGTTACAGAGAGGTTCCCAGTGTAACTAGGGAAAAACCCACCCTGTTAAAAGGCTTAAAAAAAACCCCAAAAAACCAAAACCAAACCATGCATAAGACTGATTAACAAAAATTACAGAATAGTTAGAGCAACAGGCACACAGGAAAGCGGAAAGAAGCAGCAACTCTTAATTCTGTGAATCCTGCCTTTTGTATGGGAAGACTGAGGACAAGAGCAGGAAGCCCATCAGGGTAGCTGCAGCGAGATTAAAATATGGTAAAGAACCAAAAACGCACATTATTTCCTCTCTTAAGTCTCCCATCAATCCGAAGGTACTAACTACTCAGAAGGAAGGAACGTCCTTCGCTTGCACGACACGTACAGAGCCGAGCACGGAAAAATGAAATAGCAGAGAATGCATAAAGGTGAGTGAGATGGAGAGAGAGGGATCAACAGGTCTCCCAGGGGAATCTACCGGGGGAGACGAAAGGGTCTGTTCTGGAAGCCGGCTCGGCTCTGGTGCCGCCGGAGACCGACACCTCCTGCGGGAAGGCCGCCTGCCCCCGGGCCGGGGCCCGAAAGGGGCAAAAGGGCGAGGGCAGCTCGTCCCAGAGGCGCAGGGGATGGGGAGGGAACGCATGAAGGAAGTGAGGAAGCCCTGCAGGCTCCCGGACGGGAGGGCGGAGGAGCCGGGGTGGCGGCGGAGAACGGGCGGAGAGCCCCGCGGGCCGGGCCCGCTCACCCCGGCGGAGGGGGCGGCCGGAGCCCCCCCCGGGAACGGCCCGAGCGGAGCGGGGCCCCTCGCCACAGGGGAGGGCCCAGCGGCGGGGAGGCCTCCCCCGGGGAGCGGGACCCACAGCGGGCCCGGCTCCCCCCGCCAGGCCAGGCCGGGCCCGGCCTTGGGGCCTGAGCGCGGCGGCGAGCCCGGGCCCGAGCCGCCCAGGGGTCGGTACCTGGACGGGTTCCTGCAGCACCGTCATCCTGCGCTCCCCGGCCGCGGCCTCCGCCTCCTCCTCGCCGAGCTCGGAGCGGGGCGGCCCCGGCCCCGCCTCAGTGCGTGTCCCAGCGGCAGCGCGGCCCGGCCCGGCCCCTGCTCATTTAAACTCCCAGCGACCGTTACCGGGGCAGGCGGCGGGGAGGGAGGAACGAGGCCGGCCGAGCGCCGAGTCCGCCCGAAGCTGGCGGCGGAAACACCCGAACCGCCTGCCGGAAACACCCGAGGCCGCAGGCGGAAAGAGCCGAGCGCCGAGGGAGAGCGGCTGAGAAGCCCCCGCCCCGCGTCAGGCGGGCGGAAGCGCCGGGGCTGAGGGAGCGGCCCGGAGAGAGCCGAGCTGAGCCGGGAGGGGCAGCGGCGCCGGGGCGCTGAGCGTCCCCTGCCTGCCCCGCTTTGCGCCGCCCGGGCCTCCCCTCGGTGCCCGTCGGCACCGGCACAGCAGCCGGGGCAGCGCCCGGCCCGGCCGGGGAGGGAAGGGGAGAACGCGAAGCCGCGCGGGTCCGTCCCGCACAGCGGGGAGGGCCGCGGCTGCCTCAGGCCCTCGGCGCTGCCGCCCGGCGTGAGGGGTGCGGCGGGAAACCCCCCTGCGAGCCCTGGGGCCCGTCCCTCACAGCGCCTTTGCACCCCAGCAGGGCAGACGCTTACACCGTACCAAAGCACGGGGCTCTGGGGCGTCCTGGGGGCCTGCGGGGGTCCCCGGCATCCCTTAGGGTGCAGGGCCCTGCTCTCCCACCATTACCTGAGGCCTGCTGGGCCCTGTGCCAGCGTGGGCCCTGGTGCTGGCCTTTGGCTGGTGGCTCCCTTGCCTTGGCTCCCAGGGGAGGGACTCGGCATGACCCGGGTCCTGGCCCGGGTCCTGTCCCCGTCACTGACAGGGCTGTGCCGAGCAGCCGTGCGCTGTTGGCTCCCCAGGTGGGAGTTAGCCAGGAGTAAACTGGTAGACTGGGGCAAGGGGCATGATTTGACAATTACAGTACGGATCTGCAGCTACCAGGTCTCCTGGCGCAGAAAGAGCTCTTTCCCCAAACCTGTCGGTAGCCACCTGCAAGCAGCAGAGGCTGCCCTTCCGCAAACCCCTCCGCGGGTTTCCTGTAACGCAGCCACCACATAACCACCCCTGACACGCACACACCGACGTGCACAGACTCTGCTCTGTCCTCCTTCCTGTACGGTTTGCACTTGCACTCAGCTGCCTGAAGGACAGATCCTGGCCCTGTCTGACGTGCTGCTGAGTGCTGCGGAGCACATGGGAGGAGCAGGGGGGCTGCATCTTTACGTGAGAATAAAAGCTGAGTGCATGGTGCTTCTGTGGAAAAGGTGTGGAGAGCAGGAAGGCTTGGCCTGCTGCTTCCCCTCTCTCTTTACACGTCTTTCACCATATTTCTGAAAAGCTTTTTTACAAGTTTGTTATCACGCCGGTAATCTGCAGGTGTTTGCTTTCAGGGTGTGAGCAGGTTGGCACGGAAAGGCAAAGCTTTCTTCGGTCCTTGACCTGAGACAAGTAACAGAAAGGTCACAGAGCAGAGCTTACCCTGGGATGGATACCTGGCTCGCTCTCAGCTCAGCCTGAGACATTTTGCGGAACACAAAGGGTGTGAACACCACGCTGCAGTGAACTGTCTGCCTTCCCCGCAGGCCTTTGGCCTCACACACTGGCATCTGTGCATACGTGGGCCTGAGGGAGCCTTTCAAGGAGCGTGGTCTGTACTCATCTCCCTCATCCCAATCTCACTGCCCTGCCATGCGCTGCTGATAACTCCTCAGGATGAAACCTGGCTCCATCCGTCTCCCCCAGTTCACAAGGGGCAGCAGTAACTCTCCTGACATCCAGACCATCTTTGGTATGAGTCTCTGTCTTATCGCAGCCTGAGGAGACACAGCCATCCTTAGAGTGGGTGGGGTTATTTTTACCTCTCCCCTGAACCTCAAGTAAAGCATCCGAACTATAAAAGGACAGAATGTTGGCTATTGTCTTGGCACATCTCGATCTCCAGAGACTCCTCCAGGCCCGAAGTGCAGGTCTGTCACTCCTGGTGTCCACAGATGTTGTTTATACATGTCTGTGGGACTAAAATCTCTTGCTTCTCAGGGGGGCTCAGCTTTTCTGGAGGAGGAAGCAGGGCTTGGAGGTGCATACAGAGAGGTATATAGCTATATAAAGGTGTATAGCTATAGCCTGTTCAAGTGCTTCATTCCAACCAGCTCTGGTACAAATCACCTCTGCTTTACCCTAAAGAGACAGAACAGATCCCTGGAGTAACGAGCGGCTGTCTGTTCCCCCAGTGCGGGGGTGCTTCAAAGGCTGGATTTCAGAGCCCTCATGTTTTTCCTCTCCTTCTCTGTCATTTTCCACTGCTCTCTTTCTGTCTGGCTCTTGGGGTTTAATTTACAGCGTCAGTCCTGTCTGCACAGAAGCTGGAGGCCCAAGCACAAGGCCTGTCTTCTGCGCCAGCGCAGCCTCTGGGCCTGCCACGGCAGGACTATCCCAGCTGGCAGCGCCCCCAGCCTCTGTCCCAGCTTTCCCCTGCAGGTTTGGGCAGTTCTGCCTCTCCTCCTCGACTCCTCTCTGCAACAGCACGTTCCTCTGCCGGAGTCAAGGCCGTAGTGGTGGCAAGGGCAAACGCGCGCCCGGAGCGAGCGTGCAGCGAGCAGCATCCTTTCTGACCCTGTCGCCGCCGTCCTTTAACAGGATAAAATGCATGTAGTACAGTGAGGACACGAGCCACCCGAGATTCTCCCTGATGGAAGCCGTAGAAATGCCACAGACAGAAGCTAAAACCTAATCTTGCATCTATAAACAGCTTATGTTGCTTTTTATGAGCGTTTGAAGCAAGCAGAGGGAATTGAAAGCAGCTGTTACCTCCACATCACAGGAAGGAGCGGGTGGCAGCTGAAGTCAACCCCATCGAGCAAAACGCCTTCAATTTCCCATCAAAGTCATGGAGCCAGGACGCTGGAATATGGAACAAATCAAACAGAAGTGTTTTCTGCTCCCAGGTGTTCCGCTGATGGGAGGCCCGAGTTCTCTGTCGTGAATTATTCACCAGTTCTAACCATGCTGGGATGAATTTTTGTCTTGGTTTGGTTTTTTTGCAGGTAGAAAGAGGGAGAGAGGCCCCAGCTTCCATCACCCAGCCCCCAGACAGCTGCTGGCTGCGAGCACACGGCTACCTGGAGAGGAACCCTCTCAGGCAGGACATCACCCACAGCCCAGGGACCCACCGTCCTGTGCCATGAATCTGGAGGTGGGACCTGGCCCAAAAACTCCTGTCCCTTCCCTGTTTTCCTGTTTCCCCCTTGTTGATTCATCAGGATTCAACTTCCTGGAAACCAACCTTCAAAATTAGACTTTTGAACCTGTCAATGATATATAAAAAAGATTATTTTGGGGGGGTGAACACAGACCCTCACACCCCCACATCTGAACCCCCCCCTCACCTCTAGCAGTCATAAAACCTGCCTCGTTCCCCTCTCCGTGGGAAGATCCTGCTATCACTGATAGCTGGTGAAGCCCGAGGGGTCTTCTCCATCTACTGCATCAATGAATAGTCCAAAGTCAAAGCAGAAATTCCATTGAAGGGAGAAAGGAATGAAATTTAATGAGCCAAATGTCACAGGAGAAACCTGAGAAGAGTAATTCAAAGTTTAAAACCAAGTTGCAGACGTCTCATTGTCTACTGAGGCTTAGGTAGACCACCGAGGCCACCTCTTCGTGGTGGCCCAGGCGAAACATCTCCACGGGTGTGCAGCATCCAGGCAGGAGGGGACGGGGTGGAGGAGCCTCACTGGTGCTGCCCAGGTGGGTTCAGACGTTTCCCAGGGGGTTGAACACAGCGAATCGCGGGGACGAGCACGCTCCTCAGGTGAGCCCAGGACGTCAGCAGCTGTAATTCCACAGCACCCAGAATTAAAGTGTTAGATGCAGAGAGTTTTGTGTAGAATGAAATCTCCCTGGCAGCGTTTGCCACCTCACCACCTACACGGCTGAGCTGATGAACAGGAACCAGAGAGACACGGATTAAAAACGAGGTAAAAAAGGGCATTGAACATTCAAAGCTCGGATTTCTGGCCGTCTCCATTTCAACCTCCTGACGTTTAAAGAGATTTGAGGGGGGAAGACTTTTAAATACTTAATTTGTGTTTAGCAGTATCTGAAGGTTACTTTTTTCCCTCTTTTTTTTTTCTTTCTTTCTTTCTATTTTTTTTTGTTTGTTTGTTTTGTTTTTTCCTGCTGCTTTTCGCACAGCAGAGGAGAGGAGAGGGGAGACTGTTTGAGGAAAGCAAGTGAGATAATGAAAGCCATAAGAAATTGGCAGGGGAGGCTGGGGCCAGCTCTTGGTAATTTGGATTTTCTCTTAAACTGAATTGATTTCAGAGGGGTAATTCACCCTGAAAGAAACTTATTTCTCTGTTTTCCTCAGGCAGACGTAGAGGAATGCAAAAAAACTTGACAAGCACCAGTGGAACGTTTTCCATATCCCTTCTAATGTTGATGGAAAGGGTGATATTCCTCAGCTCAGAAATTTCCTCGCTAAGTCCTTAGTATTTTCTTAGCATCGGGTCATTCGCTGCTGCGGGTTTGAAAAATATTGATTTCCACGGGCTGCTGTTTGATAACCACCTGAGTGGCTTAGAAAATGTAGCACCCTGACCCACAGCAGCATCTTTCTCCCCGAGCAGAGCATCGCCACAGTGAACCCGCCCACGACTGATGGTCACGAGGCTGATGCTGCCCCGAGACATTCTACACAGCAGGAGTTACACATGAGGGTCGTTATCATCAGCACAGCGTTTGGGGCTCTAATCCTCTGGCATTAATCCCCTGCAAGGTTGCTTTGGGGTTTGAGTTTTGGCTCTTCCACCCCTGGCTGGATTTCGAATTTCAAAGTAAACAGAGCAAAAGGTAAAATGTAAAAAGTAAAAAGTAAACCCCTGCAAGAAACTCACCTGCAGTTTCTGCTTTCAGCCAGACATGATGTGCTTGACAAAAGCTGAGGAGGAAATGAGAGGTGAGAAGGTGGGAGGTCGCAGCATGCCGCGAGCTGGGGCGAGGAGGGCAGAGGCAGCGGGGGGTACCCCCAGCCCAGCCCGCGATGGGGATGAAGGGAACCAGGACTCAGCTCTGCCAGGACTGAGATGCCTCCTTCTGTTCCCACCTTTCTCCTGCCATCCCAGAGCAGGGAAGTGTGGTACCAAACCCCCCCCCTGGAGATGAGCGGGTACCGCTGTCCCCGGTTTCCTGACACCAAGGGAAGTGGGCACCCCCTTTTCCTCAGCGCTCTCTGAGTTTAGGGATTCCCAGATTTAACCACCCCCTATGCCAGATTTTCACTCTCTTGGAGCCATGAGTGACCTGGGTCTCCAAATGTTCCCAATTAGCCTCTGCTGTGAAAGATGCTGCCTTTGTTTATTTTTGATGGCTTACAACAAACTGGTGCCAAAACTGGGGACAAACCGGTCCTGAAACCCTTGGAAACATTCTGTCTTCAGCTGCTTTTACTGGAAATCACTGGCACAATCACCTTGTTCCCACCCCAACTGGCATGCCTTACAGCTTTCCCCAGAGGCTTTGGAGGGTGGTCCACACCTCCCTCTCGGTGATTACCAGTGTCCTCACAGAGGATACATCTTGCACCCTAAGACAAAACAAGACAAGGCAAGACAAGACAAGACAAGACAACTATGTCTGAGATGGCCCCGGTAGGAATCTCTTGCTCCTACCTTCGTAGTTGATACAGCCATTGGCATCTTCTTGCCCTGCCATGAGCTGCTCCACCTCACTTTCTGTCATCTTCTCCCCTGGAGGAGGATGGAGAGGTGAGAAAAAGGGTTCTTATCCCGCCAGGACCCTCCTGTCCTTCCAGAAAGCCAAAGGCAGCAGAGGAAGGAAAAGCGGGTTAAAAAGGAGCTGTGTGCCCCTACACTGTGGGCAGTGCCAGTGGGAGGCTGTGGAGAGAGGACCAAGCTGCAGTGGGTGTCTGATGGGTAAGGACATTACGGACTCCCCGTATCTCCCCGATCACACACGAAGCTACAGCCTAGGGTGGAAAAGGCCACACGCTCGGGGGCCATTCCCTCCTGCAGCAGCCTGTGAGCAGCAGAACACAAAAGGTCTCTCCAACACCTGAGAGCAGCAACCCAGCCCAAGCTGAGGCAGAGATTCAGGGTGGCCCGTGCCCTGCCCCTCCCCAGGGCCAGCCCGTACCCAGTGTGACCAGCACGTGACGCAGCTCGGCCCCCATCACCATGCCGTTGCCCTCCTTGTCGAAGACGCGCAGCCCTTCCACAAAGTCCTCGAAGGTGCCCTGCTCCTTGTTGCGGGTGAAGTGCTGCAGGATGGGGAGGAAGGTCTCAAAGTCCAGCGTCTTTGTGTTCATTTCTGGAAGGGTTGAAGGAGATGGGGGTCAGAGATTAACCTCACCGGGCTGAAGTCAGCCTCTGAGGACCTCCTCCTTCACCTCCCTGGTCTCATTTCCACCTGAGGGACAAACCCACAGGGTGATGGGACCATTTGTGTGTTACACTTGAGATGGGAAGATGAGGAGTAAAGGATTAAAGCCTGAGGACTGCACGCAAACAGCTGATACCAGCCGAAAACTAAAACCAGCAGGTAGGTCCTCCGTCACTAGGGCAGTGTGACTGCACTGGGACTGGTCAGGTTACACCAGTTTGCTCAGGATACGGTCTGCTAAGCATCAGTTGCCACCATCCCCAGCTGGGGACAGCCCATCCCTTATGTCAGCCATGGTACAGGCAGGGGGAGTGAAGGAATTTTGCAGGAATGAAGCTTCTCCGAGTCATTTCCTTCATCTTGCAGGGCTGTTCCTACAGGGGACTAACCCTTCACTTACTGCCAGGAAGCACAGGGGTTGCTTGTCCCACCCTGTCCCCGCTGCCCTGCTTTGCTGTTACCTTCTGGTTTGGGCTTTCCCAGCACCTTCAGGACATCTGCATTGGTGGGGTTGTGGCCGAGCGCCCGCAGGACGTCCCCGCACTGCGCGTAGGTGATCTGCATGGTTCCCGTGGGCGTCCGGTCAAACAGGCTGAAGGCTTCTTTGAACTCTGCAGGGAGAAGAGCTCAGATGTCCCTTGTCTTGCCAGCCCCACTTCCCACCCCACTGAAGCAAGTCCTGCCTGGCAGGAGGGGAAGGGATGGACACGTGTATGGTGGGTGCCCTCTGCACCCATCACTGCTGCCCAGGGCAGGCAGCCCTGTCCTTGCTGGAGCAGGGAGCTGCCGGAGCTGCCAGACTCCTTCAACAAGTCCCTCAGCTTCTCGAGCAGGTTTTGCCATCTGCACAGAGCTGGCAGGACGACCGGCCGGGATTCCTGCGCCACTCTGCCCTGGCAGCACCCGCTGCAGATCCAGGCTGGTGTCTCTGCTGCAGAACGTCCCCTTTGCTCTCCCCCTGTTCAACTCAAGCCTCCTGGGGACCCCATGACCCTCCTGGGAGCCCTGTGACCCTCCTGGGGACCCTGTGACCCTCTAGCTGCTCCTCCATGGCACCTGCAACACCCTGCCCACTCTGCTGCCATCCCCCCGCCCCGGCCAGGCCAGCACAGCGCGGCAGTGCTCATCTTCGGGGGAGGGTGGCCGTGTCCACCCCAGCCTTGCCGGCCACGTGTCATGCCACACCAGCCCTGTGTGGAAGGACACAGGAGGTTCAGTTCCAAGCTCATTCCCATAAATGATCCTGCCATCGAGTGCTACATTTTACCTGGAGGAAGGAGCCCAAAATTAGGAGCATTTAGGGATCATTTCCCTTCTGTATACGATGCTTTTCAGCTTCCTGACCTGCTGCTGGGCTCTTGCTTTAATTCCAGCATTGGCTCTGTGGACAACCACGCTCCCACTGCTCAACAGCCTGGTCTCTGCCTCGTTTCCACCCAGAAGATCTCCTCCTCTGTAACAGGCTCGTCACTGGCGTCGAGGTGCAAAACGCGGGGAGCGATTCCTCCAGGAAACGCCCCCACAAGTCCCTACCCTCCTCCTTTGCAGGCAAGTCAAGGACCCCGGGGCTGGTGGCTGGCACCTGCCCCTGCCGCGGCTCCGCGGGCAGCGAGACAGTGGCTTTCCTGCAGCAGATGCTCCACACACTCCTGGACTTCACCCCGCTGCCTCTGGGCCAGCGAGTCCACCTGGGCAGCTGACTGGGCCAAGTGGGCAACCGGCCTTTCCAGCCTGGCCTCGTGAGCGCTCAGAGCTATGGGCTTCATGTCCGTGGCATTAATGCATTCCAGGTTCTGATCCATCTTCCTCGTGGTGTCCAGCAATAGTTCACCCAGAGCAGAGCTGCTGCTCCTCCTGCTGTTGGGTGCGATGAGATGACTGTGGTCTCCACGCAGCGATGGGGGTAGGTGTTGCCTTGGGTTTGGTGGGAATCTGTGCCCAGGGCTTTGGGTTTGCTCCTTTTTCTACTTGGCATCTTTATATCTTCTGCTGAGCCTCCCCACCCCATGGGCCTGTCCCCACCATGTCAAGGCCATGTCCCTGAAGTCCTGTCCATGGTCCCCCCAGCACCTCGGGGTGCTGCTGGTATCCTGCCTGACCTCCCAAGGCTCTGCCTCTGTGGGCGAGATCCCTCCGCCTGGCTCCGGGGGTTCAGGGAGGGACATCCCCGAGTCACTGGATGGAGAGGCACCCCTGTGAGGATGCTCAGGGATGCCCAGAACCACGGAGCCCATCGCGTGCTCCGGTACATCACTGCAGGTTAAATTCACATTTGACCTCGCTCACAGTTCCACTGGCTCACTTTTCCCCTTTCGAAAGCTGGTTTGGGGGCTGAGCCTACAGGATACAGAACCTCCTCCTGCCAGTGTTCCGACCAGGATCTGCCCTCAGATCGTGTCCCCTCCCTGGGCTGTGCAGAGGCATTAAACCTGCCCGTGGAGAGATGAGAAACCCCAGTCCCAGCTCGGGACGGGGCTGTCCCTGCCTCTCCAGGGGCTGCTCCTCCCACCCCAGCCCCAGCCTTGGAACCAGGCTGCACTTCTCACCATCAATGGAAAAATACCTTTTCCCTGCCAGGCTCTGGAGCTGGGATTATCCTCTTCTCCGGGGCACCCAGTGCAGAACCAGGAGCCAAGATCCTTCACTGCTCCCAACAGCCTGGTGCCAGTTCCAGATAAATCCCTGTGCTGGCTCCCACTCACCTCCAGCACTGCTCCCGTCTCCATCTCCTGCCTCCTCCCCTCCCACCAGTGCTCTTCCCCATCCCCTGACAGCCCGGTGCTGGTTGGGGATGAGACTTTCTGATTTCATGTGTCCCTTCCACCAGCTAGGAGACCCAGGAGCCCGTCCTGCAGGATGAGCAGCGTCCTGGGGGGAAGGGGGCACCTGGACCCTGCTGGGCTTACCCCGGGAGGGGATTTGATGTGTGGGACCTCAGCTCTCACATCTGCTGTGAGAAACAACCTGGGAAAAGGGCTCCCCACTTCTGATGGCATCCCTGGGATGAGGTGGGCGCTGCACCTACCTTCGATCTGCTCTGCGGTGAATTCGATCTGGCGGGAGAAGAGCACAGAACAGAGGGTTGTGTTACTGCCGGGGTGATGAAGGGGCTCTCCCTGCCTCCCCCACCCCTCTCCTCTCCCTCCCCAGCCTGCTCGGGGCCAGGGGCCAGACCCGGGCCGTGCCCAGCATGCAGGGATGCTCCTGCCCTGGCTGACGGACCCGGGCTGTGCCCAGCACGTGGGGATGCTCCTGCCCTGGCTGCAGAGCCAGGATCCCTGTGGGGAGCGCAGGGAGCAGGGGATGCTTGGGCTGCACTCAGGGCTGGTTGGGGTGCAGAGGATGTTGTTTCAAGGCTTGGTCCTTAGTTCAAGTGATAAAACAGCCTCGGTGCTGAGCCTGTTATCACCAGCTCACTGGCCACAGCTCCGGCTTAAAAAGCTAACTATATCCTGGGGAAGCAGGGAAAAAGTGAGCTCCTGGTGCAGAGACTTGGATAAAAGGTGCTCTGACGCGGAGGAGACAACGCAGGCAGCAAAATGCTTTAGGATAGAGAGACAGGAAAGCTTCTTAATGCTGCCAGGGCCCCAACACAGCAGCTCAGGCAGGAGCTGTGGGGTGTTTGACTCTGCAGCTGGAGCTCTGGGCAGCAGAGTCCCGGGGCGAGCGTGAGTTTCCTTGGGTGTGCTGAGCGGGGCTGGGTGGGGGAAAGTTGAAACATCCCCCCCTGAGAGGAGAGCATCGCTGCCATCACTGGATGGCACTGGATCACCACTGCAGCAACACCATCGCACAGTTTTCCCCTCCCGACCCTCCTCTCAGCCTGGCTAACCCCGTCTGCCTGGCACAGCGCATGCCCGTGCCTGGCTGCTGACAGACACGACGGACGGTGACGTCTTCGTCCCCCACTCACCTTCACGCTCCTGGGGTCGAAGGCAGGTTCCCTGGGCAGCTCTGTGGCCAGGGCTGGTTTGGCCGCTTCCTTCTTGGGGTCGGGTTTCTTGAGGGGCATCGTGCGGGGTCTTTGCAGCGGTGCAGGGATGAGTCCTGATCCCAGCGAAGGAGCCGAGCCGAGGGATGAAAGGCCAAGTCCGCTCCTTCCCTTTTATACAGAGCCCTGTGCTCACCCCGGAGGGGCAGGGCAGCTGCTGGAGCAACTGCTACTGCTATAAAAGGAAGAAAACTCACACGAGAGGGGCCCCAAGTTGACAATTGCCCATTGTCATCAGCTCCCAGCGTGGCAAAGTCACCAGCCGACCCCCCCGCCCCAGCCGCCAAGGGGGGAGGTCTCCCCCTCCGGCACCTGCACTGGGTGGGCTGCACGGGGCCGCTTGCTACGGCCACTGGAACCGAATCGCGGAGAGCCCGGGTGCCTGCAGGAAACACAGCAAGGCGATGGCTGACGAGCCTGCTGCGGTACCCACGGGGCAGCGAGGCTGGCTCGAGGCAGGGCTGGGAGGGCGAGTGTGGCAGAGCCCTTCCTGAGACTGGCATTTGTGAAGCGCTGCCGCAAAGGAGCTCAGTCCCCTCTGAGCCATCCCCTCGGCCTCACGCTCAGGGTCTGACCTGCCCCGGTCTCTCCCCAGGGATGAACTTGCTCCCTGGAAAAGGCCACGCTCGTTGCTGTCGGGCTGGCTAGCGAGGGCCATGGCTAAAGCCAAGAGTTTGATCCACCAGCTCAGGATCCTTCCCACATGGCCCCCAGACCTGGGGGGGAAGAGGCTCCTTTTGGCCCCTCTCCGGTGCTGGGCAGCTGCCGGTGGGAGATGCTCCTGCTGCCCCCTCCTCTCCCCCCTGTCTGAAGGCCAGTGGAAGAGGCAGAAGAAGTCACTGAGGTCCAGCATCCCCGCAGCCGGGGCTGGAGGGTCACCCATCGACTTCAGTACAGCAGCAGGGCACAGGAGGAAAGCCCAGCGCTCGTTTGCAGCAGGTCTGAGAGCTGGTGTTTTGGCAACAGAAAGAAACAGACAAAAAGTGATTGACAAGAGCTGTGAGCATCTTCCGTGCTGCAGAGCTGCTGCACAGAATCCTTTCTTCAGCCAGCACTCGCTTAAATCGGGCTGCAGGGACGGTGGCAAGAACAGAACCCTGCAAAATGCTGTTGGTCCTGGTGAGAGAACTATGAGGCTGTGGTGCTGGCTGCAGTCTGGGCCATTACATTTGCATGCATATATATTATTTAGGGGTTTTGTTTTTTATAGGTAGATACAGAAAATCTGGTTATAGTTGTATTTTCAGGTGTTTGAGAGGGGCTGGTTCAGGTCACTCTGTATCACAGCGGCTCAGGCTTGGCACAACCAGGTAGGTCCAATCCTGCGGGTTCAGAGCCCCACAGGGATGGGGGTGATGGGACGGGGGTGTCACCAGCTCAGCCCTGTGTTCAGGGCACCCCAGCCTCTTTCTTGCTGAAACGCTGCTGAACCTGGAGGCAGAGCCGTCGCCAGCCGGGTTACGGGGGTCACCAGGAGGAGGGAGCAGCGAACTGCTGGGAAATTTGCTGTCTGCCGTCATCGCCCCGTCGCCAGCGGGGACTGGGAGCTGCGGGGGCTGCCTGATGGGGCTGGGTGGGTGTCATTGGCAGTGATTGCTCTCCAGATCCCTCTGTAATATAACAAGTAATTTAGCAAAAAAAATCCACCCTTCAAAACCAGCCAAACAACCCAACTTGTTTTGCTCACTGCAAACTCAGAGCCTGGGTCAGATTTCTGCTGCAGTGGGAATCAAATTGCCCCTGAGCGGTGCATCCGTACACCCACCTTTCCAGCTCCATGGGAGCCTCACCTGAACTCCATCCTCTCTTCCCAGCAGCTTCCAGCTCAGAAATGGGTCCCCAGAAGAGCCTGCAGAAAACTTGAACCCTGCAATTTAACCGCTGAGCTCTTCTCTTGCCCTCCCAGTGAGGGAGCTGCGGTGCAGGGCGATGCCCGGGCCGGTGTCGGTGCCCACGCGGTGCTGCGGGGTGGTGGCTAAATCGGGCTGGGGACGCTGGCAGATGCCCCTAATCCCTCCGTGATTTACAGCGATGGCCGTGGCAGGGGAAGCAAGCGAGGGGCTCGGTTATTTCTGTCTGATGGAATCAGCAGCACCTCCTGAGCCCTGGCGTTCGGATTTGCTTGGCTCTCCCGGCCGGCCGACGCGTCTGCCCTCGCCGGGAAAGGCTGAGCCTGCTCCAAGCAGCCGTGGGTGCCCCCGGTTGGGACCCGGACGAGCTGCCCTGCCTGGAAAGCCCCGACGGAGGCTGCGGGGACTCTGCTCTCCGCAGGATTTCAGCTCTTCGAGGGGCAGCAAGAGCTGTGCCTGGGCATGGCTTACATGGGCCAGGGGAGAGGCCCCGGGCTGGGACCCTGGTGGTCCTGGGGTCCATCACTGGGCGTTTGCATTTCAGCCTCGTCCCACTAACGATGAGCTGCTCAGGGAACAAAACCTCCCCGATTCCCCAGAGGGATGCCGGGGGTTCACAGGGTGTTGGAGCTGGTGGGGTGGTGGGAGCAAGGTGGGCACCTGCAGGATCCCAAATCACAGCGGAGAGCGCTGGGACCCTGAGGGGTGCGGGTGACAGGGGACAGCTCCGGTGGGGACAGCGGCAGCCGTAGTGGGACCAGCTCTGACCTGATGCCCAAGGACCCCCTGGCCCTGCTGGTTCATCTTGTCTGCTTCACAGGCTGAGAGGCACCCGCCAGGGTGGATGCTCCTGCTGCCGGGACGGTCCCCCTGCCCTGCCCTGCCCTGCCCTGCCTGTGCCCATCACCCCCGTGCCCATCACCCCCCCAAGGGGGGCTAAACGCTGCTGTGCAGCGAGGGCCTTTTGAGAAGCCGGGTGCTCGTCCCAGAGGGGATTGGGACCGATCCCAGCACGTCTCCCTAGCACGTGCCCCGACCCTGAGAGAAAGAAAAGTGTTAAACTGGCATCTGCCTGAAATCCATCCCATCTCAGGAGCATCAGAGCCCAGGTGATGCTCACGTGCTTGCACCCTCTGCCTCCCCACCTCCAGCCACCTCCTTGGGATTTTCCCCACCATTCTTCAGTTCCTCGAGACCAGGGGATGGAGCAGCGTGGGGCACTGGGGGGATGCTGTGACAGCTGAAAAATGAGCCGCCAGGCAGTGAGAGAAGTTTCTGAAAAGAGAAGAGGAATCTGCCTTGAATGAAGAGGATTTTAGCACCTAGGGCTAAGCCAATAAACCTCTGCCAGCCCCAGCCCAGCGGGAATTGTTTGCACACACTCCAGGAGCTGCTTAAAGCAGGCGGGAAGCGGAGAGTGAACAGGAGCAACCATGGTGTGGGGAGAACCCCCCCTGCCTGGCAAACCTGCGAGCAGATCCCCATAGCCCTGCTGGGGCAGTGCCCACTGGGACTGGGCACCCACCCCGGGGCGTTGCCCCAGCCCTGAGCTCCTGGGGACGGGTTGTGCCCCCACTGCCACCTCATCTGGATGGGAAGGTGCTCCCAGAAGATGCTCTGTCCTGCTGAACGCTCCAACCTTCTCCTCGGCCACCTTCAGCCTCGGGCAAGCAGCAGTTGGGACTTTGCTTTCTCCACCTTGCCGTCCTGAGGTCCCCAGCAGCGTGGGACCATGGAGGCCTCTGACCCCCTGGGAGGCACCAGGGTGGCTCTGCTCTGCTGCTGCCTCCTGTGCTCCGCGTGGGCTCTGGTAAGTCTGCGTGGCCCCGTGGGCTCCTCTGGCCCCTCTCCTGGCTTTAAATAGTGCTGAGCGTGCAGCATGCTCTGGTCCGGGGCACGTGTCCCCTGGCTGCACGTCCTGCTCCATGGGGCTGCTGGGCAGGAGCTGGGCAGGACGGGGCAGCCTCTCCACTCCTGCTAAAAGCTTTCCAGCAGCCCTGGAGACACCGACGTGGTGGTTTTTCCATTTCTTGGGCACATGCAGGGCAGGGTTCACTGTCCCAGAGGCATCAGGGCAGCAGAAGGAGAGGGGAGATTTACGGTCAGCACGGGCAGGACTGGAGGGATGCGGTGAGGGCAGAGCTGGGAGCACTCAGTGTGCCTCCCAAAGCCCAGCCCCCACCCTGCTGGGGCACCCCGGGACCCTCACTCCTGCCCTACCCCCTCCCCAGACCCCCTCTCCACCCATCCCCTCGGCTGCTTTTGGGAAGAGTGGGAGTTCGGGGTCTCCTCTCCGGGGCGGGATTTGGCCGTGCTCACCCGTGGGCATCACAGCTCCTTTCACTTCCAAAGCTGTTTCTTCCTCCCAGCTCCAAACTCTTTTGAGCATCTCAGCCCAAAATGTCCCAGGCTGCACCCGTCTGCGTCGCACCGATCCCAGCGCTGGGCACCTGCCTGGTCACAGAGCCCTGAGCGGCCGCTTTGGCCAGAGCTGCCAGCCCCAGCTCTGAGGGGCTCAGTGCGGGCACCGGGGTCACCCAGCACCCCTGCTGGGTGGGAGAGGGGAGCGGGAGCCACCCGGCCCTGGCTCACCTGGGGAGGGGCTGGGCCAGCGTGGCTGTGTCACGGCTGCTCCGTTGCCTTTGCCTGACCACCTCCAGCGTCCGTCTGTCCTTCGGTCTTCCCTGCCTGGCTCTTGCGCCGGCCTTGACTCCCATTTCTGGCCCCAAGGACGGTCCTTCTTGATCTGACGAGCTGATGGGTGAGGCCACCACGCTGAAGGGTTCAACAAGGTGTTGTGTCCATGCCAGGAGGTGATGTCCCTGTAATCACCTTGGGCTCCTTGGGATGTTGAACTGGGTTGGGTCCTGCCCTGAGTCGGGAAGCTTTGTGGGTGTCCCATCGGCCACCTTTGGGGTGCTGCTGGGACAGAGCAGCTTTGCTCCCAGCTCCTGGATCCTGGCTGCGGGTGGCTCCTGTCACCCAGCAGTCAGTGGCAGATCTCTGAGGCTGGGGAGATCACCTAAGGTCGAGGTTTCCCAGGGAGGATTAATCTCTAAATTGTGAGCATGAAGAAGAGACCTGAGCTGCTGTCTGATGCTGCTGGCCTGAGCCAAGCCACGTGGGAGCCGGGGGGTCATCACTTCAGTTTTGCCTTGGCAGGTCGACCCTGACGATGTTCTCACAAAAGAAGAGCAGATCTATCTCCTGGTGGAAGCCAAGGAGAGCTGCCAGAGGGCCATAAAAGCTCAGCTAGAGAGGATCAAAGGTAGCGACCCTGCCCTGCACGGGGATCAGGCAGCCCTGGTGGAGCGGGTTACCTCATGGGAAACGTCCCCTCGGATGGGAGCGGGATGGGGCCAGGGGCACGTGGCTCCCAAGGGTTTGTGGAGCTCCTGGCACCTTGGCTGCGAAGGGGTGCATAGCAAACCACCAGCCTGCCCGTGCACTCCACTGACGAGAGCCGTGGAGGGGCCCTGGCCCCCTGTGAGGGGTGGGACATGGTGGGACTTGAACTTGTCCCCATTGCCCCGTGGGTCCCCCTGCTCGGCAGGCCAGGGCTGGTCCCAAGCAGCCCGTTTGCCTCGTGCTGGGGGAAGCTGGAGTTACACCAGGGCCCCGTTTTCCTCGTGCTGGGGGAAGCTGGAGTTACACCAGGGCCCTGTTTGGAGACATGAGCTGGCCCTTTGCTCCTTGGCCAGACACCAGCTGCCTTCCGGAGTGGGACGGGATTATCTGCTGGCCAGAGGGCTCCCCCAGCCAGGAGGTGTCCGTGCCCTGCCCCGACTACATCTACGACTTCAACCATAAAGGTATGAGCTTGTGCCTGGGCAGGAGCCACGTCCCCTGGTGACAGCCCTCCGGGGGAGCCGGGACACCCGGGGGATGCCTGCGGGTCCTCCTGCAATCACAGCACCAATGCTGTCCCCAGGGCACGCCTACAGGTACTGCAGTGCCCACGGGACCTGGGCCGTGGCCCTCAGCACCAACAAGACCTGGGCCAACTACACGGAATGCGCGCTGCTCTTCTCCCCCGAGAGTCGGAGCCGTGAGAAGGTGACTTTGCTGGGAAAAGGGGTCGGGCTGGGGCCCGGGGAGGGGTGCAGCAAAGGCCAGGGGAACGGCCGGGAGCAGGGGGCTCTTCTCCTCTCCCAGACAAGCTCTGCTCCCCAGGGGAGGCCCGGGCTGCAGAGAGGTCCTGGAGCTAAGCCCTTCTCTTCCAGGAGGTGTTCGACCGCTTGCACCTGATGTACACCATCGGCTACTCCATCTCCCTGGCCTCCCTCATCGTTGCCGTCTGCATCCTCTCGTACTTCAAGTAAGAAGTCCAAGCCACAACTCCATGGTGGGGGAACTGTCCTCTCCCCACCACCCCCACACGATGCTCTGAGAGGGAGCAGCCCCGAAGGGAACAGGAACCGGCCCCAGGCACCAGCACAGACATCAGAGACCTTCCCAAAGCCCAAACCACCCCAGTGTGACGGCTCCCCGTCCATTTCACCCTGCTCTTGAAGGCGTTGACACCCCGCTTGCCCCCAGACCTGGCTTTGTGCCCACGGGAGGGTTGCCACCTTGGAGCCCCCCGTTGCCTGAGCCCAGCTGTGGTGGCTTCTCTGGGCAGCGGGGTTGGGCTCGTGTCTCCCCCCTTCTCCACAGGCGCCTGCACTGCACGCGCAACTACATCCACGTCCACCTCTTCGCCTCCTTCATCTGCCGCGCGGTGAGCATCTTCGTGAAGGACGTGGTGCTCTACTCGGGGACGCTGGCCAGTGAGACAGAGAAGATGCGGGAGGACGACTTCAAGGCAGAAATGGGTCCTTCTCCAGGACAACGGAGCCACCTGGCAAGTGGCTGCTGGGACCCGAGGCAGGATCGGGGAGAAGGGGAATTAGGAGCCTTGGTGCAAAGGGGTGCGCTTGGGGCCCTCTCAGGGCAGCACTGTGCTGCTCAGGGGTGATGCTGCTGGGGAGCTGAGCTCTGCCCAGCTTCTCCCCATCCTGGTGCCACAGCAGAGCCCCGAGCCACAGCGGGCATTGCTCGCACGGCCATCCTGAGCTGAGTGCCCTGGTACGGGAAAGAGCTCTGCGGAAAGCCGTGGAGCAGCTGCTGTGCCTGATGCTGGAACATTCCAGGGGAGATGTCGCTCCCTGCAAGGGGAGGAGCTTGAGCCGTGCCTGGGGCACAGCCTGGGTTCTGCTGCCCAGGGAGCAAAAGCCACCAGGCTTTGCTTTCAGGGCACAGCCTGATCTGGGCACCTCTCCGACGGCATCCCCACAGGTTGGCTGCAAGGTGGCGGTGACTCTCTTCCTCTACTTTCTGGCCACCAACCACTACTGGATCCTGGTGGAAGGTCTCTACCTGCACAGCCTCATCTTCATGGCCTTCCTCTCCAACAAGAACTACCTGTGGGTCCTCATCATCATCGGCTGGGGTAAGCACGGGCCCCAAACTAAACGCTGCGGCCACTGAGAGCAGCTGGGAGCTGTGGCATCAGCCACGGGGAAAGGCACCGAGTGCCCAGGGAAGGGCAGTGGGATGCAGAGCAGCTGCCAGGAACTGGTTTGCTCTGCAAACCTGATGCTTTGTCCACGCTCCTCACTCTGGTTCCTGCCCTGCCAGGTCTCCCTGCTGTGTTTGTCTCCGTCTGGGCCAGCGTCAGGGCCTCCCTGGCTGATACGCAGTACGTAGGTCCACCTTCTCCGACAGTCCTTTGGGGAGGGAAAGACCAGTTCCAAATGCTGGCAAAATATCTGAAGGCACCAGAACTTCTGAAAATGATTTTTTTTCCCTGAAAGAATGAGGGGTGAACACACCTGTGGGGCTCGTTCATAAAATTGTCAGTAATCCAGACCAATAGTGGCTTGGTTCTGCAGGTTTACACCCCAGACTGACCAACAGTCAGTGTAAAGAGGAATGCTAACGGGCACGTTCTAAAGTTGAGCATTTTAAAAGGAGAAGGGCCAGCAAACACAGGGCAGGAGTTTTAGATGAGTTGGCCAGGGAGCCCTCGGGAACATTTACACTGATTGAAAACTGATTTGCCACGCCACGGTTGTTCCGAATGCTCGGAGCACGGCTGCTCTTGGGTCAAGCTTTACACAAACCCCGCCAAGGGAGCGCAGGGTGGGAGGACGGGGCGTTGGCTGGGGGCACAGGGACCCAGCACGCACCACATTTTCTTCCCAGTGATTTCAAGTTTCTCCAGGGTGTTTCTTTACTGGTCTCTTCAGGTGCTGGGACCTCAGTGCAGGGAGCATGAAGTGGATTTATCAGGTCCCCATCTTGGCTGCCGTTGTGGTAAGAATCCTGTGGCTGAATGTCCCGGTCCCTTCGGGGGAAGGGGGATTGATAGAGACCCAGAGCTGTTCACTCGTCACGGGGTCGTGTCCCCAGCCGCCCCAGGGGGTCACACTGGTCTCTCCCCACTCTGACCACAGCATCGGCCCCGTGTCCCTGCCTGCAGCTCACCCAGAACTGCCTGTCCTCATCCCAGCGGGGCTGTTCGGGCAAGAAAAGGTCACTGTGGGCAATAAAACCACAAGCGGGGGGTCTGTCCCCAGGTGAACTTCTTCCTCTTCCTCAACATTGTCCGGGTTCTGGCCTCCAAGCTCTGGGAGACGAACACGGGGAAGCTGGACCCCCGGCAGCAGTACAGGCAAGTGCTGACAGCAGCAAACCCCTGTCCTCCCTGGCCGGGCTCCTTTTCTGCTGGTTTAGCTGCCAGGGTTCCCCGGGGGCTGAGAACGAAGAGCAGAGGCAGGGGAAGGGCTGCAGGAGCCAGGGAAGGTGGCAGGACAACGGCAGCCGGAGCTTCTGGCAGCTCAGCTGGATGGGAGCAGGAGACTCAGGAGTTCAAGCTCTGCCTGTTCCCTTCCCCAAGCTGGGAGCTGCACAGCAGCTACGCACAGCCCCGCTGGGGCAGGAGCTGGACCCACTGCCCCCCTCGCTAGGACACTCACCGAGCTCTGCGAGGGGGCCACAGCCTGGCTGGAGCTCCTGGCTCCCAGCTCAGAGCATTTCTCCTCCCAGGAAGCTGCTGAAGTCCACGCTGGTGCTGATGCCGCTGTTCGGAGTCCATTACGTGGTGTTCATGGCCATGCCCTACACCGAAGTCTCCGGGGTCCTGTGGCAGATCCAGATGCATTACGAGATGCTCTTCAACTCCTCTCAGGTAGGGTGACTCAGGTCGGGGGGGCTCTGCCTGGCTGCTCTGAACAGGGAGCTCAGGACTCAGACTCCACCTCTCTCTTTTGGCAGGGTTTCTTTGTGGCTTTTATCTACTGCTTTTGCAATGGGGAGGTAAGTTAGAAGTGGGAGCAGCTGAGCTCCTTGTCCCAGCTGAGCTCCTTGTCCCAGCTGAGCTCCTTGTCCCAGCCCCTTGAGGGTTGGGGAAGATAACCTGCAGCCCCCAGGCTGGGATAACCAGAGGAAAAGATTGGATCCGTCCCTCTTAGTAAGATTTGGAAGGGAAAAAGTAAATTCTTAGGAGTGAAAACCAGGGGAAGGGGAAAAGGAGGAGAAAGGAGGGGAAAAAGGGAGGGGGAAAAGGAGCCTGGTTTGCTGTCTCTGGGCACCAGCAGCATCTGTGACCTCTCCCTCAGGTGCAGGCGGAGATCAAGAAAGCCCATTTTCGGAGAAGCCTGGCGCTGGACTTCAAGCAGAAGGCTCGTGGCACCGGCGCGGCCGGGAGCTGCTGCTACGGCGGGCTGGCCTCCCACGCCACCACCAGCGTCAGCGGCAGCCTGGCGGGGCGAGGGGTGGGGGGCACGCAGTACCGGGGGCTGCTTCTCCCTGCCCGCCCCAGCTCCTTTGCCTTGGGACAGTTTTTGGCCTGTCCACCCCAGGAGATGAGCCAGAAAACCTGTGGGGAAAACGTGGTGGACTTAACGGACCTGAAGCAGCGTCACCCCAACCTAAGCAAAGAGCTGGAGACGATGCTGTGAAGCGAGCGGTGTGTTCCCCATCTGGACATCCAGCTGCGCCTGGGAAGCTGCTGATCCTCACACTTTGGGCTCCTTTGATGCTTGCACGGAGAGCTGGGGGAGGGATGGCTGTTGGAACCCCACAGTTCCCTTTCCCTCAGAGCTGGTGGCAAAGGGCCCGGTGCTCCCACTCCCTCTACCTGCCCTAAAACCGAGCAGCCAGCTAAACCCCCACCCACCACCGGTGCTGGCTGTGGCCGTGCATGCAAAGCCATGAATCGCCCCCAGGAAACCATCCTCCATCCTCAGTCTTACCTTGACCAGCCTGGAAGGCGACCTCAGCTCCAGCACGTACAAAGCTGATTCAAGGAGCCCGTGGTCCTGAAGCCCGAGTCCCATTTAGCACCAATTCCCACCTTGTACAGACCAGAGCAGAGCCCATAAGGCCCGTGGAGCTGCTCTGCAGTTGGCCAAGGCTGTAGTGCCCGCGGAGAGAGACGGGAGCAGCTTTGTGGCCGGGGAAGGGCTCAGCAGGGAGCCTGCGTCCCCCACGCTTCACGGCGTGGCTGTCCGTGGACGCACAGGCTGCTGTGTGCCAGAGCCTTGGCCCTGCCTTCTTTTTCCAGGCTACAAAGTGAATAAAGAGACAGCGAGGGGCTCGTTTCCACCCTTGAACTCGGTTACGGGCTCAGTGTCACCAGGCACGGCGAGGCGCTGCTGCGGGGGCAGAGGGTGTGGGGCTGGACAGCCCTGCTCAGGGACAGCCGGGGGGGCCGCGCTGCTCGCTGGGGGGGACAGGGTGGCCCCGATGTCCCCCTGCCCGCTCTGCTACACGTGTGCTGTCTGGGAACCTGCTGGGAAAAGCCCCTCCCGGGAGCCCTGCATGGCCCAGGCCGGGCAGCTTGGCCGGGCTGCAGGGGAGGGAGAACTGGTGCGCTGCTGGGAGGGCAGCTAAAATTAAACAGCCTGCTGGGGGGAGGACGGAGGATTGTTTTCTCCTACCTGCTCCGATGAGCCCCAGCCCCTCAAGGCAGTAATTTAAGGACAGAGACAGCGACAGTCAAGGTGTAAATAATTCTGTGTGCTCACAGGGTTCCCGGGGGAAGCTCAGATACGAAGGGAGTCACAAGCAGCAGGGGAGGGGCAGCCAGGCAGGAGGGGCAGCAGGGATGGGCTCCAGGACTCCTGGAGAGTCCGGAAGACAGCAGAGAGGCAGGAGAAGAGCCCGAGGATCACACTTTACAAAGCTGAGCTGCCTGCAATTGCTTTGCTCGCTGCGAGTCGCACCCCGGTCTCCTCAGGAGCGAGCAGCAGCGCGCGGCGAGGAGAGGGATTCTCGAGGGCAGCCAGCTCAGCGCGCACACTGCAGCCTTGTCCTGGGGGGGGGGGAGCCCCCCACCCTGTATCTAACACGGACCCGTGAACTGACATTTATAGCTCTCTCTGCATGATTGGTATTTACTCATCGAGCTCTCAAGAGGCTCCTGGTAGCTGAGAGAGGGGTGAGGAATTTCAATAATCCTACCGAACAGCCGAGGGATGTGTTAAAGAGGAGAGACCCAAGCGGGTACCCGGGATGGAGCAGATGGCAGCTTTAGAATACAGAGCTACTGTTTTTATTTTGAAACTCAAATCTTTCATTGTGCAGAGTGATAAACCTTAATTGTGATAAGGGAAGAGGAATGCAACAGCTTCTAAACCCCTGCCACATCTGCCCTGGAACATCCTTGTCTTATTACTAAATACAGAGAGCTCAAAGCAGCGCAGTGAGGTTTCTGCTCAGACCCTGATGAGAGGATTTAAGGGGAAGCTGCTTTTTAAAGAAGCCCAACCAGTTAGAGGTGGTTTGTCAGGGAGCCCAAATAATCAAGCTGGTGTTTTAACTGGAACCATTGCACGTGCAAACCAGATCACGAGACTGTTGCTGAGCTCTCTCTCCAGGTCAACCCATGAAGGCTGGGATGGGCAAGATGTCCTGGACTGTATCCTTCCCACTTGTAAAACAGGGAAAAGTCTGTTCCCCAGGAGGTTGTGAAGCTAAAATGGGGTCTGGAAAACAGTTTGGGGTGAAAGATACTAAGGAAAAAAAACACAGGAAATCTTTTTATCAGCTACAAACCACTCTGGTGAAAGAAAGGGACAGAGTCAAACTTCTAGTCAGTCCAATCTCCATCCAAACGCCAGAAGAGCCAAAGAAGTGGAGAACAAAAAGCACATACCAGGTGGTTTTGTCCCAGTAATAAAACATTTACTAGAGCAAGCAGAAAGTAAATGCACAGCTGAGAAAGAAAACATCACAATGTCACAAAACCCTGACAGTTTCCGATACTTCTTTCGGTAGAAACAGGACAGAGGTGGGTGCTGACATGTCTCAACAAAAGAGTTCTTCCTTACCTTGATGGTGCCAAAAAAGTAAACCAACAAAAAAATAAAACAGGAGAAAAAAAAAAAAAGTTAAAAAAGGGAGAATACACACAATGGGTTAAAAATGGTCAAGCAAGAGTTTACAGTTTTAACTACACGTGTCCAATACAGGGCGATACTCGAGCTGTTCCACTTCATCAGTCGCTTCTTTCAGGTGCTCCCCAAAGGCTTCTGAGCAGCAGGTCCCTGAATTTCTGAGCGAAGCCTCTTGGCTTAGCTGCGTGTCACAGGGGGCAGGGAGGTGGGGGCACCAGCCTTTGATTGTTGTGGCCTATCTACATTGTTTTTCCCTTTTCTGTTTTGAATTTGAAGAAAGCACTCGACCCTCTCAGAACAGAGGGTGCACAGGCACAGCAGAGACAAGTCTGCTATGCAGCCTTCCACCAAAATAAAGGTTTTTAGGAAAGAAGAGGTTCTTTAAAAGAAAAAAACTGCCGGGGCAACAGGTTTGGGATTGATGTACTGACTGCAAATGAGCCAGGGAGTCCGCCCTTCACTACAGGGGGGCTCTGTGGTTACCTGGGATGGAGAAGGATCCCTCAAACAGCTTCATAAAGAAACAATAAAAGGAAAGAAAAATCAATGTGCTTCATCCCACCTTCAGCAAGGCAAATGGATACGTTCTTTGTCAATGGGGAGGTGTGTAAGGGATGAGCCAGATTGTTTGGGGATAAGGGAAATATGTGAGAAGTTGGGGAAGAACTCACCATACTGAACAAACTGCCAAAAGATTAAAGTTTAACAGGTGGGTCCTGAGCAGCTCTAGATGGCCTGGGTTTTTAAATGGGAACGCTGGTCAAGAAAAAACTACTCGGTATTTCTAGGGCCAACAGTTTCTTAATGAAACAGCTGCTTTCTTGTCAAGAAGATCTGTTGAAATCCAGCAGAGAGTCACTTGAGTACTGAATGTGTAAAAGCAGAACCCAGGGAGCTTCATCAAAATGATTTCTCTTGGACTAAGCATCGTGTGTGCACATCATGAGTGAATCCATCCACAGAAGTACCGGCCCAGACTTGCACGGGGAGTTCTCATGGTTTCCTTCTCCTCCCCCAGCTGCTCAACAACCAGTTACCAAAAACCCCCAAGAAATCCTCTGGAAAAAAGATAACGCTACCTGCAGAGATTCCAGGCTGTGAAACACCAGCTTTTAACTGTCCCATCGGCTTTTCTTACGCTTTGGGGGCTCTGGGACAGCAAAACCATCTGTCTTGTTGTCTCGGCTGTTGGCCTCCTTCCTGTTCTCTCCATTCCTGTTCTCGCTGTTCCTGCCGTCGCTGCTGTTCCTGCCGTCGCTGCTGTTCCTGCCGTCGCTGCTGTTCCTGCCGTCGCTGCTGTTCCTGCCGTCGCCGTTATTGCGACTGCCGCCGCCCGGCTCAGCGAAGTGCCGGCCGTCCCCGTGGCGGTGGCCGTCGCCGTGCCGGCCCTCTCCGTGGCGGTAAGCGTCACTGTGGCGACCGCCTCCTTCTCCGTGGCGCTGTGCATCGCTGTAGCGCCCGCCGCCCTCTCCGCGGCGCGGGACCTCGCTGTGGCGACTGTTCCGGCTGTCGTTGTACCGTTCTCTGACAACGCCGCTGCCGCCGCCGCCACCTCCACCGGCAACGCCGCCGCCGCCGCCGCCTTCTCGGCTGTTGGTGCTGGCATTGGTGCTGTTGAAGCCCTGCACTCCGGCGCTCGGAAAGGTGGGAACGCTACTCAGATTCCCCGTGCTGGTGAAACCCGGAACCCCCTTGGCCGCTGCGGTGGCTGCGATCGGGCTGTCAGGATGTGCAGCATTTTGCTGCGCTGAACTCGTTGGTACAGAGTTCAAGCTCCCAGCGCTGGTCCAGCCACTGGCACCAGCAGCTGAGCTACCAGTCTTTTGATTATTTAAGCTTGCAGCAACAAAGTGGCTCTTGTACTGGGACTGCCAGAGAGAGAGAGAGAAAAAAGAGGGCATGTTTGTCTCTACACCACTGCACAAAACACGCAGCCGTCACACACATGCACGCCTGTCTAGAACTGGGGGGAGCCCTTAGGAAAAAGAGTCCCTGTAAACAGTCACTCCTGGAGTGATTGCATCCCTGCCGGGCTTGTGAACACAGGATTAGTAATGGGCATCTGCTACCGGGCCATGGCAACGAGGGAACTCCTATAGGGTGGGTTCATTTGGACAGTGAAGAGAAAGGCTTTCTCTGTTTCTTTTGATTGCAATTACTCTGTTGCTGCTAAGCAACCTAAAGAGGATCAAGCCTCAGAGCAGGATCCAGAAGGGAAAGAGAGGCAGCAGAAAACAAAACAAGTTGGGAAATTAACTTTGTGCAAACACATTCCATCCAGCCCGCACAATAATTGTACCCGCTGGAGGGCCACGCTGAGCCCAGGCTCCAGTGGACGGGAAGTGGCCACAGCGACCAAACTCATCCTCCCTGAAAGAGAATCACTGAATTGTTTTGGTTGGAAGAGACCTTTAAGACCATCAAGTCCAACCATGAACCCAGCACTGCCAGGTCACCACTAAACCAACAGGGTTTCTGTATTTTCAGGGGAGAATAAAACGAAAAATATCTTGAATCATCAGTACTAAATTCTTCCACGTGATGTCCTTTCCTCTCGTTAGAGCTTGGAGTCCGAGCGATCAAACCAACCTGAAAAGCTGCTTTCATGGCTGTGAGCCTGTCTCCCATCGCCCCCGTGGACGGCTTGTACGCCTCGTAGTTACTCATCACACTGTTGTTGTTGCCACGGTCCTGTGCAAAAAGACAAAGGACAACTGGAGAGGTTTATCCAACACAGAAACTTCCAGTTCAATTGTTCTCCCTGCACTCAGGAAATACACCTACTACGGATGAGCAACTTCTGGAGAGCGCTGAGCAGCAGAACAGTTTGCCCCATGACCTTGAGGATGACCAGAAACTAAAGATGTGTTGAGTCCTAGCAACTCGCTAGTCAAGTGCATTTCCCAGCTCCTTATGCTACAAAGAAAAGGAAACTGGAATCAAATGGAGATGTACAGAGGTCACAGCCAAGAGGAAAGGCAATGAAAGTTTCAGCTGTGGCTTCTGGAAAGTTGCTGAATGTGAGGTGTTTCCAGCGTGTCTACAGCTCAGCTCCATCCCCATACACTTGGCAACGAGCTCTTTTCCTACTGTGGACGCACCTTAGGAAGTGTTCCCAACGCTGCAAGACGTTGTGCTGCCAAGAATCAGTCTGGAAATGGCTTTTCAAGTAATCTATTTGCATTTATTTTGCACTGACAACCTATTTTGGGAAGAATCTCCAAACTTTCTGGATTGTTCTGGTGCTAAAGAAGGTGGCTCTTGACAAGAAGAAAACAGCAAGGACAGTTTCACCAGAGATATTTTTGATACCGACTCTGAAAGGTTCCGAGTTACGAAGACCTTTGAAAGCAGAGGCTCTACTCCAGCACCAAGATTTTAGGGTTTTCTTTAAATTAAACAGTAGTCAATACGAAGTTTAAAAGTTTCCAGAATCTGTAAAAAAACTTCTTCAGCACCTCTACTTACAGAATTTTCTGACCCCAGACCAGGACGCTCACGGTATCCTAAGCCACCACCACCAATATTCAGCTTTTTGCCTTTTCCTCCTTTGAAACGCGATTTCCGGAACCAAGGATTCTGTACAAAAAAACCCCAAACAAATGCTTCTTAATACAGGGAGTAAGAAGCTTCATAAATGCAAATAGTGAGGCTCAGAAAAGAAGGATTTTGAGCATTTCAAAGGAAAAATAGAACTATGTCACTTCCCATTCAACAGCAGCTGCTGCAAGGGGTTGGGAAGTGGCAGTGCTGCTTTGGAACCAGGCTGGAGACAGTTCTGTCTCAGGGTCTGAAGCTTTTTGTTACAAATGCTTGCTATGAAAACTAATTTTGTGTCCTGAACTTTCATCCGTGTTAAAGTTTTGGGGGCTTGCATTCTACTAAACCCAGGAATAAGTGCAATTTCTAATGCCATTCACTTGGGAGCTCTGCACTGGCTCATGCTTGGGTTTTATTGATGTAGTCACTGCCCGGCTATGGAGGAAGGAGGTTCTGCCAGCAAAGCTTCCTGCAACAAGCAGTGGCCAGGAACACGCAGTTCAACCAGAGCTCCTGTTACCAGGCTTTTAAATAGTGGTTGGCTGCACCTCCTTTTATGCCCTGTAGTTTCTTCACATCTGAAGAAGCCAGCAAGGCAAGCCATTCAGCTTCATACTCTCCTCTCCACGGCAGCCTGTGAAGCTCTCCTCACTAATTCCTTTGCTTCTGAAAATGCTGCCTCTGTACCTCAGAAAACAGATTTACTTGGCGATGAAGCCACAAGGATGCTAATCCACCTCTGAATCTGGGATTTACCAAAAAGCCTTTGCTCTCTTGTCTTTTGCTGCTCATGTAGCTGCAAGAACTTCAGGAGCTGATGAGTACAGTGGCGTAAACACAACCACTGCAGCTTTCCATCACACCTATATATAGCAGCCAGTGCTGCTGAGCAGGTGCAATGATCAATCGACAACCACTCCATGGAGTGAATGCCCCTGTAATTATTTTCTAGCTTAGCTTCCACCTAAAGCTGCATTTCCCAGGTGCCTGCCATAAATGCATACTGAAAATCTGATTGTGATGAGATAGCGGAGCTGGAGGGCTCTGCTGCCACCAGCCAGATTATAGCTCCTGATCTCCTAGGCAATGCCTGATCCCAAAATAGATTACATACCACGTTCCAAAATCCTCATGTCTTCAGGGATTCTTCCCAAGGCCATTAAAACCAGTAGGAAGTCTACTCAAAGCCAGCACAGATCACCAAAAGGTCACCGCTAACACATGATGGAGTCAGAAGCAAGTCCCTGAGCTCCTGATTTTGCGCTAATCGTGGAAGGAAACTTCCTCTACTCCAGTTTTGTTTGTTCATACCTGCATCGCTAGATCCAAAAGCTCTTTGGAAACATGTTGATTAGCACCTTCCAGATTTCTGACAAGATCACCAGCGAAGTTACTGTCTTTGGGAGTCAGCAGAGTGTAGGCAACTCCCTTCTCCCCTGCTCTGCCAGTACGGCCGATTCTATGGGTGTGCGTATCTATGTCCCGAGCCACGTCGTAATTGATGACAGTCTTAATGGAGGGGATATCTAACCCACGAGCTGAAACAAAGAGCAAGAGGTGAGTGTGATCATCCCAAATTAACTCAGAGCGAGCCCATTTGTACTGCTTCATTCTGCTCCAGCGTATGAAAGGAGTTTCTGCAGGAACGTGACACCCTGTGTAGGCCAGAACTCTGAAGGGTAGCAGTACCTTCTCCAACACGAGTGTAAGTTACACTGTTCACAAGACTGAAAATGGAAGAGATCTCGTTAAAGGGCTGTTTTTTCAAAGAAGAGAGCAGGCTTTATTAGGACACTGAACTTCACTCTTTGTTCAGCTAAACATCTGGGTGCAAAAGCTGTTCTAAAGAAGGCTTCAAGCGTGTCCTCTCCTCCTCTTCATAATGTGTCAGCTGATTAACAAATAGCAACTGCTGCCTTAAGAAATAGCTTATTTTCTCCTGTATATTAAAAAAAACATCTGTCAGGCTGTAATTTAAATGTCATCAGAAGACTTTAAAAAGAAAACCCCTTGCTGACACTGTGTACTTCTGAAAAAACATCTGGAACACAGTGCCCAGCAGGTGCAGGAGCCAACCTTGTTGTCCTCCACTGAAACACGCTAGCCACCCTGCTGATATCCACAACTTGTATGAGCAGCTGTTCCTTAGGACACATACCTGCCACATCAGTAGCCACCAGTATCGGGATCCCCTTTTTCTTAAATTCTGAAATGACTTTATTCCTCTCACTCTGGTCCATGTCACCATGAAGCAGCCCCAGATTATGATCCTCCTGCTTGAGGTTATTGGCCAGCTCTTCTGCATTTGCCTTCTTGGTGACAAAGAGGAGAACGCTCCCAGAAGATGTGAACTCCACAAGGCGTCGAGTCAGCCAGTTCCATTTGCTGGGGCCAGAGGGGAAAATCTCCACAATTTGAGTAACATCTTCATTTGCCTAAGGGGAGAAATAAGACGAGCGATGATGCAGGATGGAGAGGACAGCGTGGCAGACAAACACAGGTGGCAGATTAGAATGAGGAATTTAAACTAGGTGTGAGAATAAAAATTGGGGAATAAAAAGCAGGGGATCAAAACTCTTCCTTAGAAGGGGTTTCAGCTCTTGTCTGAGCATTGAGCACTTCATTTGGACAGCGCAGAAAAGGCAGGGGTTAAATGAGCTCCTCTTTGCTAAACCCAAGAGAGGCAAAGCACAGCCCCTGAGGTGATGCAGTTTAGCACCCTACTGATCTAAAGACAGGGACTTGCGATGCAGATGCTCTTGTGACAGGTGCTGTTAAGATCTAAAACTGACTGTGCAAGAGCAGGGGCTGAGGATGCTCGCCGGTAAAAGCTATTCTCGTGGTGACCAAGAAAGCACTGCTGTGAGCTCTGACTTCTCCTTGGAGTCAGCAACAGGGGAGGCAGAAACAGACTCCCCGTACACTCCATATTGCAAGTAATTAAGTGCAGTGGAGCTCATGGCACTGTCTGGAAGTTTCTCTGATTTAATTTTTACATGCTTAAATATGAATTGTTTCAAGGATGATGCTCTCAGAGTAGTAATTTAGATCAAAGAATAGAAACCACATGATTGAGCTGGGAAAGCTGTTTCTGAAGTGATGTTTAGGAAAAACATTGTCCTACAAAGAAGGGGCTTCAAGTAGTCACTAATTTTTTTGTTCTAAAGCAACACCTCACATTCCTGATTGGAAAAAAAAAAAAAATGTAAAGAACTGGGTAAAAGAAAGAATGTTCTGAAGGAATCTTGTCAAACTTCTCAACAGTTTTTATATATTATCAGCAAAGTTTCTCCACAGCAAGTGTAATCTGCCCACGTCATTGACTTATTACCAAATCCCCTGTCTGCTGAGTTCAGCTGCTGCTGTCAAGCAAGTACAGAGTCAACATTCCCATGTAAACAAGCTGAAAGACATTACAGCCCAAGTTTCTAATCCTTCATTGCAAAAGCTGTAATTTGTTTACAGTCTTGAGACAAAGCAAAAGGATATACCCATTGATTCAGCCTAGTAAGAGAAAAAAATCAATCACTGCATTCGTGTTGTTTCACTCCTTGACGAAACCTCCCATCACTGTAAGAATATCTGGTGGCAGAAATAAAGCTAAATAAAATAAAATAAAACCACAAAAAAAAGCAGGAAGTATTTACTCTTAAATATAAATGATGACTACCACAGTTTAACTTAAATTTCAGACAACGGAAACAGACTGGCTCATTTCTGCCAGAGACACTGTCTCAGTTGTGTGGAGTTACCTCTCCAATGTCTCCCTGCACCACTCGAATTGGGTCGATCAGAATATCGCGGGCCAGCTTCTCAATCTTCTTACGGAAAGTGGCACTGAACAAGAGGGCTAAAAGGAAAAGAAAAAACCAGAACAGTACTTCAACTGCTTGAAAAAGAAACTTGCCTTCAGAACTGTGAAAAGACTGCACGGATCTTGTGAACGGGGCCCGGAGGACTGTACTGGATGCCAGTGATCTGCAGCTACAGTCTGTTTTACCAGCTTTAATGAAAATTAGCCAGCACATTGCCAGAACACCTCAAAGTAGCAACGCATTTCCTGGCATCTGAAAGACGACGTTGATAATCCGTGGCACTGCTGTGAACTTTGTTTCATGGCAGCTTAGAGCACAGGATTTCAAAGCATATGAGCTTTCAACTAATCATCTTTTCCCTGAGTGAAGCCTGCGGAGGGATTACAGCCAGATGAACACGGACACAGTCGAACGCCAACACTTCACAAGTGCTCCCTCCCTACAGCCAACACCAAGAGTAACACCAGGGCACTTCTGTGAAAGTCTCGTGTGGCTACATCAAGGACGGGAAATCCACACCCTGTTTCAGATTCTGAACTGGGAGCCCACCACACAGCCTCCTCCCACTGTCAGGAGTTTACCCAGAAAGAGGCTAATACTCACTCTGTCTGTCGGGACGCACGTGGCTTGCGATTGATCTGACCTGATATTCTGGAAAGGAGATGGAGAATGTTCTGATCAACTGTGCATGGTCATTATTTAGTAGAATAACTCAAAATACAACTTCATTGCTTTATTTAGCAAATAACAGTAGAGTGAATGAGTGCCTCTCGCTCAGTATTTAACTGTACTGTGACTTCCAGGTGCTCTTTGCTTCACAATGGAAGTTCTTTTGCTGTACAAAGAAACTTTTCAAGTTCCTTCAGCATGAAATTCCATAAGCAAAGATGCCAGCTGAGCCTGTGCATAACTTGTACATCTTAAAAGTGTCTCCCTAATGAACTGGTGCATAACCTGTATGTCTTATAAGAATCTCCTCACCTTTTCACTCTTAAGAGTACTGTCAAATCTTTGCTACATCCCATGATTCTTGATTCTGCTTACAATGAAGCAGAAAGTTCTTTTAACACTACTAGTTTGCACACACAGAATCAGAACACAGAAGTGACTTCCCCAAAAGTTACTCAGCAATTCAAAGATAAAAATCAGAATTTTTGTGATTTCAACATCAACAGGACTTCATTAATCTGCTTATAGCAACAGATATTAGACCTTTAAATATTCGTTTTGTCTGTAAAATATTTGCCTAGCATATTTTGAAGTATATGAAGCTATATGGGTTATAAACAGCTCTACTATACTGGGAACTGGACAGCACAGCTTTCCAAAACAGGCACCCTGCTTCATTACATACCAAAACCCATATCAAACATTCTGTCAGCTTCATCAAACACAAGGTAAGTGACTCTTTGAAGGTTTGTAGCTTTCTTCTTCACATGATCAATCAAACGACCCTATTAAAAAAAAAAAAAAAAGCCAAGTTTTTATAGCATATTTAAAAAAAGTTAATATATGCAAACCTTCAAGCAGATAACTGCTTTTTATCCTCACTTACCGGAGACTTAGCACAGAAAACATCTCAAGGCTCCAGTCTAGAAACGTCAATATTCAAGTCATAGAAACATAGAAGCTGAATTTTAGGACTGCTTTTTCAAGCTCAGCAGTGTTGAGATCCTAAGATTCCCCTTTCTTCATTACCGTTCAACTTTAAATGTGCACTGGCTTCTTAATACCACAATTTTTGGCAAAGAAGATCTTCATACTTTGTTTTCTTGCCTAGTACCCCAGTAAATAGCCACAATAAAACTGCCTCCAATCATTACTTGCTCAGCTTTGCCCAAGTTCAGAACTAGTTCTTACAATAAGCAAAGCCAGATGCCAATGATGCTCATTTACATCTCCAGTTCAGCATCAACACCCATCCCGATTCCATGTCCCAGCACTTCAGGATTACTGTCACAGGCTCTACACTGATTCAGGAAGATGAAACCCAAGTTCAGGGCATTCTGGGAATTTTCTTCATGAATTTAAGGCTCAGCAATCAGAAGCTGGTATTGCACAGTACTGATTCAAGCAGATCTTGCTTGCTACTCTGTCTTCTATTGGAGATCAGGCTTAATCTCTTTCAATTTCTCTTGGGAAAGGAATAATCACAGCGTATTTGCTCTCATCACGTGATAACCTGTGAAGAACCTAGATTTCAGTGATCAGAGAACGAACTCTGCATCACCAAAGGTATTAAAAAGTCTGTCTCAACTTCAGTTAAGCAACAAAAAAAATTTAAAAATCATAGTGTGGGCATACAGGTACTTACTGGTGTGCAAACAACTATCTCTGCCCCCTCCTGCAGGGCTTTGGCTTGCTCCCACATGCTGCCTCCTCCGTACACAGCGACAGAGCGCAGGTTATAGGCCTTCCCAAAGCGCTTACATTCAGAATGGATCTGGGAATTTTAAACAAAGCACATTGCAGTTCACGTTAGACAGCTCTGAGAAATTAACCCTACTTTGGAAATAAAGTCCAGCTCCTGAAATTCACTTTTCAGCTACTAACTTAATGAAATCATTCAGAAATCCTCAGGGCTGAATACTTCTATATGTGTGGATAATTTTTGATAATTTGGGAAACTTATTTAGGCATTCAACTGTAATTTAACCTGCAGGTGCTAACCTTTTCCACATACAATTTGTGGCAATTGAGCATCTCCCTGTGAAGAAAAACTGAGGGAACTGCGTGTCGCTGTTTATGCCGGGAGCGGAGAGATGCAGCAACATATAAATGCAGCAAGAGCAGGCAAAAGAAGCAACTTTATTAATTTAGAACCCCATTTTCTATCGCCTAGCCCCATAGGGTGATTGGTCAGTGATCACCCATCTCCTAGGGTGATTGGCTAAAGTCCTACAACACCTATTTCAAAATATTTCTCCAATGTCCCATAAACAGAACTTAGCAAAACACCATGTGTTAGTCTAGTTTACAAAAGTGTCCTACTGTTTCTCATAACACGTGTGAGAAAGGCAGGGTTCTCACCGAATATTGTGAGAACCTAGGAAAATCCCTCTGCTAGCAGCTTTTCAGCATCCACAACTGTGCTGTTTAGTCTTGAGAGGAGAAGACTGAGAAGGGACCTTATTAATATCTATAAATATCTGAAGGGTGGGTGTCAAATGGAAGGGACCAGCCTCTTTTCTGTAGTGCCCAACAACAGGAAAAGGAACAACGGGTATGAACTGAGCATTTATGAGTGTATCCACAGTATTCTTAATAGTTAGAAATAAGATGGGAGCACCGTGCAAAAATTTACACTTTTGGATTTGTCATGATCCTTTAACAAAAAGGGGTGCAGGAGAGAACTGTGACCTTCCACTGGAGGCACACTACTAACGCACGAAGCTTTTTCAGATAGCTTGCTGAGGTTCTCCGGTAACTTCTGCCCAGAATTTTGTCCTCTTCTGTAAGAACACTGTATGGCACACACGTGCTTACTATACACATACCTGTTGGCAAAGCTCTCTGGTCGGGCAGACGATCACTGCAATGGGACCATCGCCTGGTTCAAGCTCCTTTTGATCCATGATGTGAATCAACATCGGCCAGATGAAGGCTGCTGTTTTTCCGCTTCCAGTCTTCGCTATCCCAATCATATCTCTGCCACTCAGTGCAACTGGAACACCCTAAAAATAACGAGATTCTAAACCCGTATCATGCCTACCTTAGCCTGTTCCTGGGAGAGGTATTACATAAAAACTCAGCTAACGAGAGGAAATCTCATTACAGAGGATGCTTATGGCTTTTTATTGCCGAGTTCAGATCTTCATTTGTTTTAAGGGCTGGAAGTAATTACCATGTTATGATTGTTGGTGTCCCAAATGAAATCAATGTCTGTGAAATGTCGCATGAAAACATACCAAGCATACATTTATAACACAAACTTATCTTGTCCAGCTGTAAGAATGCTAAAAACAAACTCCGAGCCCATTCTTTCTGTAACCACTCAGAGTGCTGAATCCCTACTGCTGCTATAAGAACCTCTCAATCACATCTTTTTATACAAATAGTAAAAAATAAAATCCCAAACCTTTCATACATTTCTATAAGCAAGAGTTGTCATTTGAATGTTTGTCAGTCTTCCCCAAGAGATAAATGAAGAAAAGAATACAGATACACTTACATTTAACAAGGAAAAAAAACGAGCTAAACTTCTGTTTAAAAAATACCAAAGCTATTTTCCTAGAAAAAAACCCCAAATGATTCTTCTCTGTGACAGCTCTATTCAGGGAATCAGAATCGCATACTTCCTCATGTGCACTAGGGACCTTTGCTTGTGTTCCGTTTGTTCTCTTTGGATGTTAGAGAAGTGAAACCACTCACCTGGCACTGTATAGGAGTGGGCTGCGTATACTCAGATTTCCTAATTTGATGCATAAGTTGCTCATCAAACCCAAAATGAGCAAAACTACTTCCAGGCCTTGGAGGAGCAGCACCGGAGACCTTAGAAACAGAAACATATCTTTGTTCACGAACAGTAAGAGAAAAAGAAAGAATAATCTGTATAAAAATGAAAAAAAGGGTCTCTCTGACTCTGAAAATGGACCTTTTAGAATAGACGTTAAGTTTAACTAGGTGCAAATTCCAGATCTGTTGTGTAAAAATAGACTTTTTGGTATAAAAATTTAGACGAAATGACAATCAATATAAGATACTAAGCATTCTATCCACCTCTGCTCGTGTAATTCCCTTCATCACCACAGTAACATGCCACAAACGGCAAAAAACCCCAAACCAATTGTTGCATATAATATTTCCAGTTTCAATTCCTAGCCCTGGAGTTCTCTAGCCCAAGTGCAACTATGCAGCTGGCAATCTTTGGTATCCACTTTGGTTTTCCTTAACAATTCTTGAAAGTCTTCTGTGGATCTGTCAATGCCCCTTACATCAAAGTCACTGAAGGAGTCCGAGGCTCGGTATTCAAAAGCTGGAGTTTTCTGTGAAAATCTTCATTAAAACCAATACGACAGTCCAAAAAAACAGGAGCAAAAAGATCCTAGGATCTCTTGTGACCAGCTTACCCGGAGATTTAGCTTATGGCGTAACTCCACCACTTGCTGCGGGGTGAGACTGGTGATCTCCTCGTGCTCATCGTAGAAATTCTTCTCAAACGGAGGATATTCAATCTGCAAGGGTAATGAGTCAGTTAGTCCAATGCTCCAGATTATCTATGCACTTAGTTTTGCAGGGGAAAGGTCCCTTTTCTCAGAAGTTCTTAACTGGCTGCAAAAACATTTGTTTAATATGAAGCCATTTCAAGCATCTTTAGTATGGCTTAGCATGGCTGTGAAATACTACAGGGACAGAAGCATATTTCAATCTGCTTCTTGGTTCCTGCTTTCTAGAAGGCCCCAGGCAGACCAGAATGGAATAAACTCCCTTCCTACCTCTGAATGGTCAATAGGTGGGAGAGGATCAATGATTTTTTTGGATGGTGCAATTGGATTCCCATCACTGTCATACTCCAGGTTATCTTCCTCCTCTTCTTGGACCACACCAGCAGTGGGGTTTTCAGCCATGTAGCGAAAATAAGCTTCCTGCAGCAAAACAGATCAGTAAAATCATACAGTAGAATGCAAAAATACTACTACGTTTGCTTAAACGATGCACGTGCTAGATGGCTGTTTGCTTTCACACCCACCACTGAGGAAAAAAGCCACGGTCACTAGAACTGCTCCTTCTAATAAATACCAACAGTTAATGTCCAGAAGAAGGACAGCAAGTACAAATGAAGAAAACAACTATAGTGTCAGTCAGACCACAAAAGGCTTTTAAAAAACAAACCTCTCTTGTATGTTTACTGAAAGCATAATGAGCCTTGCTAGAAGGAGCTGCTAACAATAGAACAATCTAGTCTTATTTCCACATTGACAACATACAAACGCTGCAGGTTTTCAAACAGGGAACACAAGCACAATGCTTACATTTTTTAGAACACACTACACCAAAGATAGCTTCTCCACTTCCCCTAATTAGACTCTAAGAAATTAAAATATATCTGTTTTTCCTTGAGAGAGTCAACAGCAAATTGGGAAAGAAACTATTTCAGAAGTCCTTCACAAAAGTTGCCCGTCACACGCTATCCTTACAGCTCACAAGTGTGTATACAGCTCACAGGATCCCAGTGGCACATCAAGACTTTCTCCTGGAGAAAACACCAGTCTCATTTGACTTTATTTAAGACCAGATTTTTAAAGCAAGGCTCAAGTGCAAACAGAGGTATCTACTCATCTGGCTTGTTGATTTGCACAGCAAATTGTCACTCGGCCACACAGATAATGTACACAATACACCTGAACAACATCTGTCTCCAAGTGTAAGTCACCTTTGCTCAAACTTTAGCACGGCTACACTCAGCAAAGCCCTCGAGGTCACACAACCCCTCCATGCTCCACATTACTGTGGGTAACATAGTAGTAAATAATTACAGCTTCATAGCAAGGTACATTTTGAAATGAAGTCTTTCCTCTTTGTTTATTATTTCTGTTACAGTGATGCTTATAATCATCAGCCAGAACTGGAGCTTCTCTGAAAGTAAAGAGCAAAAAGCCTGACTCTTGCCCTTAACAGACATGGTTTCACTGCAAACAGCCTCCACAGTTTAGCAGCCTTGTAGTTGATTCTGCTAATTTCAGATTTGATGAGACCCTCAGATACTGAAAAACCTGCACAGGAAGCTGAAGTTCACATTGATTGGGAGGGGTGGGGGGGTGGGGGAATTAAAAAAATCTTCTTAAATGGAGTAAAAACCAAGGAAATAAATTGTCTCCTAATATTCTTTTTTTCGGTGAAACACCTAGAAGGGTGGAGACAGCAGGGTAACTGCTAGAGCTTCCTGCTGAATTGTCCGGATACTGCAGCTGATACTGGAGTTTTGTTTGTACCTGGTAGTTTTATGTTTGTGGAGGGAAAGTAAAGAAAAACAAACAAACAAAAGAAAACAAAAAAAAAACCAAAACCAAAAGATAGAAAGACTGCATAGGAACTCACTTGGTCATCTTCCTCTTCAATGTCATCTCGAATACCCCTGGAAAAACAAGCGGAGAAAAAAAACTTCCCTGCAAGTGTTCCACAAACTCAGCTCCATGCTTTCATGTGATTAGTGCTGAGCTCCATACTTGGTGGAAGACACAACACTAACAACTCAGTAACATTTATAAACCCAACCCATGGAGCTTTCATGTTTGTTGCCAACCATAACAGCGACCCTGCAAAGACTTCTTTTCACGTCTATTAACAGACTGAAAGATTATGATTCCGTCTTCCCAGCAGAAGCCACATCAAAGATCATCTTGTCTAAGCTCTTGATGTTACAGAAGTCCCATAACTGAAGAGGAATATGAGCCAGGAAGAGCAAATCCAGTTCAGAACTTCCCCGGGTGGCGATTTGGATCCAGTGTTCTGTTTCAGGACCATGTATAATCTGATCAACCCCATGCAATGCAAGTTCTACCAAGGTATCTGACATTCACATCAAGAATCAACAGCATAATTATTTTCCTTTGTCAAAACTGATCCATAAACTGAAAAAACGTAAATATTTTGAAACCCCAAATTTAGTACCCCAATTAATATGTGCTACCTCATAAATCAGCTTTACAGGGAACGTCTGAAAACCCAGTTCAAGTTTGGAAGACTCTCCAGTACTACAGCTACAGCAACACTGAGGTATTTTGCTCACATAAATGCAATTTTAAACTAACTCATCCTTGATTACTGTGAGGGGAAAAAAAAAAACCTCTTCAGGCTGATCTGGAAGGTGGTAGCAGTAAAATGTGCTGCCCCAATTTGCGTGCCCTAGAAAGGCTTCTCGCGTGAGAGAACTCCCAGCGTCGTTACATTTGACTGCAGGATGCTGCCATGGATTCTTCCCTCCTATTATTTTGTTTTTATTGCACAGACCTTTACCCAGGGGGGATATCATGCACTGGTTAATGCTGGTTACTAGGTATGTATTATATTGGCTACAGAGCAATCGACGTCAACAAAATGCACCGGAATTCTCTTAGCACTGTACAAGACACAGGCAGGCAAGGGAATTATAAAAGACAACTTACTTAACGTTCTTTTTTTCTTTGTCTTTATCTTCAAGTCTCTTCATGTCTCGAGCAGCTTGATCCTAACAGGTCAGAAAATTATGACACATTAAAAAAAACCCCAAGATGATAGAACATGGAAGGGGAAAAACGTTGCTACATAACTAGACCATCACACCACAAAGACAACACTTTTTGGACTGAACTTCCTCTTGTTCCATATCCTATTATGCTAAATAAATTCTTCTACTAACACTTTTGAAGTTTGTATGCTGTACAAGGCTGTTGAAAAAAATACATTCTCCACATTCTTCCTGAAAACACTGCGACAGAATCCAGCTAATATCAGAAGTGTAGCTAAGGAACAGTTCATGATAAATAGAAACCATTTCAATTCAGCTAGCGTAAAAGCACAAAATCCTCATTGCTTATTCAGAGACACACAAAGCTCTTTGCTGCATTGCCCTGATGCACTCAAAACAGGTAAATTGTTAAGCTACTGTAAATCCTATCTGCTCTCTCTGTACCTAATCCACCTTTGAGTTTTAATTAACACAGCATCTTACAGAAAAAATAAAAGCTAAGCGACGTTCTGAATACAGAGGCCAAAGCCCCGAGTGACATTTGCTGCTCCTGAGAGAAGTACAGCCACATAAATTCATGAACATTTCACAAGCTGGGTCTTGCCTCCACTTCAGCCATGAATGCCTCCAGAGGATCATCGTCGCTGTCAGAGTCTGCTGATTTGGAATGAAACTGCTGGCGAGTGGGGGAATTCTCTGCAGGAATGTACGGCAATTCCACATTGCTGGAATCTTCCTCTTCGTCCTCAAAGTACCTGAAAAGAAGCAAACAGTGGCCCAGTCAGGACACAGTTTACAGCACCATGCTGTCTTTCATGGCTTCTGAGTTAAGTTTCCCACATCGATGGATAATAAAAATCAGTATGTACATAGGAAAAGATGTTGGGATTTATTTCTTTCTTTACAATTATTCACGGCGGTGGTAGGGCCAAGACATGCTATGAAACACATCATCTTAAGTGGTTCTCCCAGCCTGGTGAATGAACACAGGATGCCTTTCTGACCTCTCTTCTAAATGCATTTATGCAGCTAATAGCAGGGTTAGTAAAGAAGTGTGGAGTTGAATGTTTCCCTGTGCAAGAGACGCCCAAATTTATCCTGCTTGGCTCCAATTCTGAACGCACCGCCTCATGCAAAGCCTTGTTCAGATCACAGCGTGAAGGAGACGGAGCTGCCTGAAGCTCAGCTGAGAGATGTTCTCAGGGAGGGGAACGCTAGAGGAGAGGAGCTCGCCACGGGCCGCTCTAGTGTCTCCCGGGGTTTTAAATGGATTTAAAGACAAGGTTGTATTATCATTCTCAAGTTACAGGTGATGGGCTGGGACACAGAGAAAGGGTAAATATTCAGTCCAGGGTGACACCGAAAGTCTGCTGCAGAGCAGGGACAGGAGCTCCTGCACGTGACTAGCTCAGTTTCTCTTGCCACTATTGCCGCAAAGCTACTGGGGTTCTCTTACACCTTAGCGCGGCACTGGGCCATCTATCCTCCAGCAGGCTTTTCTAAATAACTAACCTCATAAATGTCACAGATACTTCCCCTGACCTTGGAGTCTTTAAAATGCTAAAATCTAGGGCTGGATAAACACAAGAAATAACCCTACTTACGCATTCTCTTCATCGAAATTTGCTCTCTTTGACCCAATTTTGTAGAAAGAAGGCAGCTGAGGAGGTCCCGATTTCGCGAAGGCAGCAGAAGAACCGGCTGTTCCGAAAGCACTGTGAGACTGTTGGGAGAGCTTCGGCTCCTCTTTTTTCCCAGGCGTTATGGCGAATCCACCAAAACCGAAGCCTCTCTTAGTACCAGGTCCACCTTTATTCCAATTCATGATGTCCCCAACGTATCTGTTAAAATCACAAACGACAAATGAATGCCCCTTCTGCTTCAGGCAGCTATATGTAATTGTCATGATTATATATGTAAGTGGATTCCTTCAGTCGTGAGAAAGAGACTTTGGAAACGTGACTGACAAGAGTTTGATCTGTTTCCTAAAAAAGGATTTGGGCTTTGTTCTCCTAAGTATGAATGCATCCACAATCTGATAAAGAATAAAACAAAGAGGTTGTCTTCCAAAACAGACGGTGGCCAGCAGGGACTACTTGAGAGTATTTAAGATGGTGCCTGTCGTGTCTGTTTTGCAATCAAAGACAAACAAACCCAAGGCCAGAACTTTGAACATCAGGAGGAACGAGAGGCGAAAATTTGACTTGGAGCATATTTCACATGTCCCGTTCTTGAGCGTTTCATGGCTTTGTAAATACCACACTCCTGCAATCCAGACACCTCTAGAAAAGCTGCCCAGAGCAGAGCACCGCTCCGTTAGGAGACCAGGCATATTGCTGCCCCAAAAAATCAACTCCCTCTTCCTACAAAAGCATCTTTAGCCATATATATATTCTCCAACCTACGTATTTCAAATCACTTTTTAAATATTCCACATAACGTGCCATCCCAGAGCTTGGTTTCCTAAGTTAGATGAAGAGAAAACTGATGTACTAACATGTAAACTTCCCATTCCAAGTAATTTAATCATTTCATCTGCATGGTCAAGTAAATCGCACCTTTAAGGCAGCCAGACAGTACGACACCACTGCTTCCAAGTGCATTATAATTATATAGCCCAAAGGCTACAAATCTTATTAAACAAATCCTCACATTCAGTATGAATCCCCCAGCGAGATCAAAATTCGCTGGCAAGAGAAATAACTTCAAAATAATCTGAGAGTAAATACTACTACTGCTCCCTGCGCACATTTACCAGCTTGGGTCTTGCTCAATAAATGTCAAGTCTAGACCAGAGCTCACTAAGAGACCCTGGGGAAAACTCTGCTGTTCAGTTCTTGGTGGCCGACTCTGGTGTCGTCTTGTCCCACCTGCACTCACACACCCAGCTGCTTTCACCCCTGCAGATGTGTGGCAGGTAAGAGAACACAGCATTCAACAAATGCAGGAGAGGGGGGACTTTGCAGTTCTGCTGCCAGCAGCACAGCAGGCAATCTTTTGAGTTATCGCATCTGATTTTAAGGATTCTTCTCAATTGACTTCTTTTTTTTTTTCCCCCTCCCGCCAGCTCGGAAAATAAAACAAACCATTCTTTTACTCCGTCACACAGATGCAGAAGTACCAAATCGGGTCTGTCTGCCCCCAGAGCCCACTGCTGGGTGCAGAGGGACGGGGTTCCTGCAGGACAGCGACCAAAGGCAGCGAGACCCCAGCTAACTCCGAGGCTTCGCTGCCCTGCAGGCGCCGTTTCGAGGGAGGAAACGCGAAGGCTCGGACCCTTTCTACGGATGCCCTGGATCCGCCGGTCTGAGCTGCCCCTGCTTCTGGCGGTTGCCGAAGGCAGAAGGGACCCCGCGCCCACCGCGGCCGCCCTTCCCCAGGCACAGCGGGGAAGGAGACGGGGACCCGGCGCCGCGGAGAACACCCTGCCCCGGGGCAGGCGCTCCGGGGGAACCGCAACTCGCCGTCAGCGCGGCGCGCCCTCCCGGCGCGGGGGGGCCCTGCGCGGGGCCCCTCACGGCCCTTCCCGCCCGCGGGGCCCCGGCTCGGGGGCGGGTCCTTTGTGCGGGCCAGGCCGAGGCTGCCCGACCCGCACTAGGCCGCGCTCCCCGCAGCTCCTCCCGCGGCGGGGGGGGGGGCGCCGAGGTCCGGCAGGGCAGGAGGAGCCCCCGCCCCGCCCCGCTTGCCCCGACCCCGCGCCCCCTCACTCACCCCTCAGGCTCCGCAGCCGCCGGCCGCCGCCTCCCCGGTTACCGGGGCGGGGGGTGGAGACGCGACGTCCTACGCACCAGCGCGCGTGCGTGCGTGCGTGGTGAGCTCAGCGCGCCCCGCCGAGCACGCGCGCCAGCGGCGGCTGAAGCCGTGGGAGGAGGGCGGCAGAGGCGGGCAGAGCGTGCGAGCCTCCCGGGCCGCTGTCGCCGGCAGCCCCGGGGCCGCGCAGGGGGTGCCGAGGCCCGGCCGGGACTGGGGGTTCCGCCGCCCGCCCGCGTACGCGTCCGCTCCCCCCCGGCCGCGGGCGGCCCGCTGCGGGCAGCACGCAGTGCGCATGTGCCCCGCTGCGCAAAGCACGCAGCCTGCGCCGCCTGCGGCCGCGGCGGGCGGAGGGCGAGGGCTGGGCCTGGACGGCGGCGGCGGCACCGCGTGACTCAGGTAACGCGGCCCCGGGCCGGGCCCCGCGGCACCAGCCTCGAGGCCTGCCGAGGATGGGCACCCAGCTACCGCCTCCCCAGCGGCAGGCGAGAGGAGCTTCCTCCCCTCCCCGTAGTGCTGCACCCCGTTACCGGCCGCCCTCAGCCCCCTAGTGCCCCGGCCCTGAGGGCACCGCGGGTGCGGGGCCTGTGCTGTGTCCCGCGGGGGCAGGAGGCGCTGGCAGCGGGGCCGGGCGGGCGGTGAGGGAGCGGGGCAGGAAGAGGGGGGCTGTGGGAGCCGGGCGTGTGGGCAGGAGAGAGGGGGCCGCGCCCCGGGGCGCTGGAGAGCGAATTTTAGTCTCGCTAACCTTGACTTGTGCCCCTGGAAGGAGCTGGGAGTGGAGGAGAGGCGCTTGGGGATGCGCGGGGTGCCGGGCACTGTCTGCCGTGGGTGTCCCCGCTTCAGGCTGCTGGGGCACGGGGGGTCCGGCCTGCTGGGGCCCGGCGCCTCTCCCTTCCCTCTCTCCTGCCGCCTGCGTGGGGCTCGGGGGGCGAATCAGCTCCTTTGGCCGGTAGCATAGGGATGGCAGAGGGCTTGCCAAAGCCTACCCTGCTTTGTGGAGTTGTTTGTTACTTAGAACCCCGTCTCCCTTGTGACAGACGAGGCTGAGTTGGGAGCGTGTGAACTGTTCTCCAGTTCAACTGTCTCTTTGGAATTGGCTGCAGAAGTTTATTTTGTATAGAGCTTTACAGAGTTTGCAGGGTCTTTTGAAAGTGGATATACTCAAATAACCCCAAAATTCTCCCTGTGAAACTGCTGGGGTTTGCTTGAGCAGGTGGCTCTGTTGTCCTCATGTTTTTAACCTCAGGATGCAAATTCCGTCACATGTAAATAGTGTTTTCTGTTTAAACTCCCATAACATTGTGAACGTACCCAAACAATGTGCTATAATTCCTGGGCTCTGCTTTGCTGTATTTTGTATCTTGATTAATGTTCTCGTGAACACATTCAGTTCAGGGTTTTGCTAGAAGTCTGTGACAAAGGTGTTCATTTTAGCTGTCCTTGTCGTTGGTAGCAGTGGGTTCCCTGCATGTGCCACTCAGAGGAGTGCTGGTCTAATTTAGAAATGAATTGGCTCTATTTGAAGCTTTTAAGAGAACACTCTCATTAAAATTCCCATTCCCACTCAGATCTGGTGGTGGGAGGGAGTAAAGCGAGCCTTACTGCCAAGTGTGATGCAGCCGATCCTCCGTAGCTGGTGGTGGAATGCAAGAGTAGGGCCCTGGTGATGGTCCCCACAGTCGGAGTGAGAAACTGGGGCTCTCTGGAGATCAGGCAGAAGAGACCTAGGAAACCTAGGGCAAAAGTCAAGGTGAACTGACAAACTCTCTGCAGGTTACTGGCAGATCTGGGGAGGGAGTCTTGGTTGAGTCCCAGTTGACTCTTCTTTTGGGGACCAGTGAAAATTTCATCATCTTCCAGCTTTTTTTTTTTTTCCTGAGCTTACAACAAAAGGTCTCTTTCTTTAAACAGAAACAGTGCTGGGATGCTGTGGGACTGACCCTGAGCTTACAGCCTGGAAAATCAAAGAAGAGCACTGTTAAACTAGCAGAGCCTGTCGGAGCATTGCTGTTCATAGTAAAGGAATTAAGTGCATTTTAAGATTTCCTGCTGTTGATCTGACTGTGTCTAATTAACAGCAACAACTGGAGGCACAGTGTGTGGTCTTTGAAATGAGCTGGCAGCACTGACTGAGAGATGCTGTGGGAGAGGCAGGTCTAGAGCGGAACATCTCTGCTTCCAGAACTTGCTTGTCTGAACAGCTTGGCCAGATGTGAACTTGCTGCTGCCTTGGCTGCTCTCGCTGCAAGCAGGAGTCTCGTAGCTTACCCTGAGTTACTTCTTGTGAGAGTGTTCACTTCCTTTATACAGGAGATGGCAAGATCAGGCAGGGCTTGATTGCTCCCTCTGATCTGGCCCCGGTAGCGTTTCTATTGCTCATGGAGGCTGGGCATTCCTGGAGGTGTAAGAGAATTTATAATGATTTTTTTTTTTTCAATATTTGATTTTAATTATCTTTTTATTCCAGTGAAAATGAAGAATTTCTATATTTTTATTGCTGTCCTGTTCATCCCATGGAGTTTTTCTTTGGCAAAGTATGATGAATTTGAGGATGGAGATGACATTATGGAATATGATGATAATGACTTTGCTGAATTTGAAGATGTTAATGAGGATGCAGTCACAGAGTCCCCTCAGACAATCATCACAACAGAAGATGATGAAGAAGAAGCCACTGTAGAGCTTGAAAGTCAGGATGAGAATCAGGAAGACTTTGATGACACAGAAGCACAGGTAATGCCTCACCTCCTTCCTCTGTGCTCCCTAACACTATCTCTACACCTTTTTCACTTTCTTTTTTTTGGGTTTTCATGCTGTTTGTGATTTGTGTCCTTTAGGAAGGTGATACCGAGAGTGAACCCTATGATGATGAGGAGTTTGAAGGCTATGAAGAGAAACCAGATGCATCCCACAGCAAAAATAAAGACCCCATAACAATAGTTAATGTAGGTACAAATGTTGCTCTGATGTCTGTCTGGTGTTTCATCACTGTTTGGGTTTTTTTTAGGGTGGTATGCCAGTGATGTCACTGGTGTACGAACACACGCATCAGAGAGAATCTGTCCGAAAGGATTTTACTGTTTGAATTAACAAGAGACAGTGCAGAAACAGGAAAAAGGGTGGAGACAAGAAATACCTGAAATAATGCAACAGGATAGCAGCAGAATATGATCCAGGGGTGTCAGCTCGAAATTCCATGCCCTTTTGCATTGGTTTATGCTACTTTAAATAGCAGCTCTTGAAGTAAATCTTCTGGGGCAGGTGCCTGTGGTCTTTTGGTCTCTGTTTTAAGCTGCTGGAACTCCCATCCTTGGATCAATTCTGTATTCAAACTGAGAACTGTAATTGGAATCTAGATCAGAAAACTCATCATTAAGACAGCCTTTTTGAAATGCAGCTTTGACCAAAGCATTTTATGACTTGGCTTCTTTTACCTGTTTGACTGTGGGGGAGAAGTAGAGGAGCTGGAGTGATAACCTTCATTTAATACAGAGAAAAAACACCCGTCCCCGAGTGTCTGGGTGTCTTGTCAACAAATAAAGAAGAGGCTGCAGTGATGATGTACTTCCAATAAACAAGGTGTATTTTTAGCTTGTCTATGGCTAATGTTTCAGGCTAGAAATCGACTCCTGATGGGTTCTGAAGCTAATGTCTCTGTCTACCCTGCATCACCTTCTTGTTGCTTCCCAGGAGAGTCTTTTGCCTAATGACTGGGTGCTTGAGGCCTTTATTTTTATTATCCTTAAGATCTCTTTTTAAGTATTATGGCTGGCATTGGCAGTGAAAATTGTTTGGGTGCTTTTATGGCCGAAGGGCGATACAGCGATAGCAGAATGACTAGTTACTGTCTGAAGATGGCAAGGTCAGGCAGGCTTCCCTGCTCCCCCGCAGCCTGTGGCGCTTGGTGACATTCTGAACATGCCTTTGGGTATTATTTTAGATTTTACCAGAATGATGATCAGCTAATTCTCTGATGGGCAGGGCAGTCAAGCTCAAATAATCAGTGGGTTGAAGTACTGGGCTGTTGATACTCTGAGGGACACATGCTAGCACAGGCTCACTTGGAAGAGAGAAGTATTTGGTTGCATTAGCCAGGTATTTTGGGAATGCTGTTCTCAGTCATTTCCTGTACGACTGCTGTGTCCCAGTAGAGCCCAATGCATTATGCAGGCTTAGTTCTGTCCTGTTCCCTTTGTGAAGTCTCTTGCTGTGTTTGGGATGAAGCCTCTCCAGCACTCTGCGTTTGCCAGGCCGTTGGGGTGTACAGAATCCTCTCATTCAGGAGGTAAAAGACAGTCTCTGTTGGCTTCCCGCAGGTCCCTGCTCACCTTCAGAACAGCTGGGAGAGTTACTACATGGAGATCCTGATGGTAACAGGTCTTCTTGCTTACATCATGAATTACATCATTGGGAAGAACAAAAACAACCGTCTGGCTCACGCGTGGTTCAATACTCACAGGGAGCTGCTAGAAAGTAACTTTGCTCTTGTTGGTGAGTTCCATAATGACGAGGATCCCATTTTACTTTATTTGAATAAAACTGGGTTTAGACCAGCATGTAGGCTAGAAAGAAGAGTGACCTTTTCCAGGCAGATGTGTGTTGGCACTGATGACAGCTCTGTGTGTGGACAAATAGTGTGCCAGTCTTCCAGTGCCAGTATCAGATTATGGTGTTGCAGTATAAATTATTCAGAAACATCACCGTGATACTGAAGTAATCCAGCAACAGCTGAGCTCTAAACCTACTGATGAGCTTCAGTGTTTAAATTTGTGATTTTTAGATTGCAGTCCTCTTTCACTGTTCTTTTCTTCAGGGGACGATGGCACTAATAAAGAAGCTACAAGCACTGGGAAGCTAAATCAAGAAAATGAACACATCTATAACTTGTGGTGCTCTGGAAGGGTGTGCTGTGAAGGAATGCTCATCCAGCTTAAGGTAAGGATGAGGGAGTCTCTAGCACTGTTTAGCTGCTGCCACTTTTCAGGTTCTAGAGGCACTGTTATTCCAGTGTGAGCGACAAGCTCAGCTTGACTCTGGCTCACATTCAGATACAGGGTTCTGCATATGCACGAGTGAAGGGAACATGGGTTGGACTAAAGATCTGTACCAGCCTGTATTCACCCACCAAAGGAGGTGAGAGTGAATGCTTCCAGAAAGAGTCTAGAAACCAGAAGTGTAGTGTAAACAGAGGCTGGAGAGCCCAGCTGCCATTTAGAGGGACTTTAGCTTGTTGGAGGAATATGTCAACAGGAATTCCAAGGAAGGACAACAAAGACAGATAAAAAGTTCTGACTGTGGGATGATACAGTCCTACATAGTGGTTTAGCTACTAACGAGGGAACAAAGCCCTGAGAAACCCACTTAACACAGGGAACAGGATGGCTTTTGAGCAGTGTAAGTGACTTCCAAAGGGCCCTTCACAGATGAATTACTCTGTGAAAAACATCTCCTTCTAACTGTCCTATTTTTACTTGAGCCTCACTGCTACCTTCTATCAAACCGCTGCGCTCGGGGTATGTTCAGCAATCTACTGTGTTCACAAACTTGTGTTTTTAGTTTCTCAAGAGACAAGATCTCCTGAACGTTCTCGCGCGCATGATGAGACCAGCTTCTGACCAAGTGGTATGTGCTCGGCTCTCTAGGTTAGCTGTGGTAAATTGTTGCATTCCTTTGGTTCTGCTTTGCTGCTGTTGATTGTTCTTGGAGGACACAAGCAATCCGTGAGGTGTCCTTCTCCAGTATTCTGCATCTTCCAGTCCAGTAACTGTTGAAACAATCTGGAAGAATCAGTCACTTTTCTGCCTTTAAAATGCAAACTGCTGATGACTGGGAATTGTTTTATCTATGAGTTTAATTGTTCAGGTGGTTTTGTGAACGGTCTGTCGTGCTTCAAGACCTCATCTTGATTATAAAAGTGGTTTTACAATCTGAAATACTTAATGATTGTCCTTCTGTCTGTTCAGTCTGCCTGAACAGAGCTGCTTAATGCATACACTGGCCTGGATGTTATATCCTGTAATGCTACTTTTTGCCTCACCCCCTGCTCATGGTACTCTAACGGCGTAATTGGAAGAACAGTGGCTGTGCACGCTGCAAATACTATTTCCCTGGATCTATAATTGTGTTATGTCTATTAAAAACCCTCAGTTTAGATGTTGGCAGTTGCTTCTAAGCAATGGAGATTTGTGCAGCAAGTGTCTTACAACTCTGCTGTTCCCACCTGTGTTGTGACACTGCAGCACTGCACCCAGATAGTGAGTTGCATACTCAGTGTCATTAAAAAGCTGCTTTACCTTAAGACACGCTGAGAAGCTTTAAATCAGCAGCCTTTATCTTAGCTGTGCACGGCCTTGCTTAGTCTTTGTTCTTGCAATGCAGTGTCAGATGAACACTGAATTCGTGTAAGACACAAGTCTCCATTTGGCTAGTAATCTGAGAATAAGACTGATCAGGGCTGATAATTCTGTCCTACAGCAAATAAAAGTAACAATGAATGATGAAGACATGGACACCTATGTGTTTGCTGTCGGAACGAGAAAAGCACTGGTGCGACTTCAGAAGGAGATGCAGGACCTGGTATGTAGATGTATGCTGGGGACACTCATGTGGTAAATGACAGAAGAACCTCTACTCTGCAGATGGCTTATTTTATTGGGAACAGCTGAATGTGTGTGACTGACCTGTTGGAATTAGTGTGTGAGGAAAAGGTGTTTGCATCTAAAGGATGAAAGTCCAAGGCCATCACATCTGCCAAACATCTGAAGTGCCAGCCAGCTGCTGGCAGCACTGCTGGGAAGGAGGCAATCAAAAGCAGCTTACATCTTCCTCTCCATGTATAGTTCATTTAGGAGGAGGCTGAAATACATTGTCAGGATCCACCCAAGTGTCACTTCACCTCATTTAATTTGCACAAAGGACTTTTTCAAGGGTTGAAAAGTAAGCTTAGTGATATGTGAGGTGGAAAGTTTGTGTCTAAGTCATCTTTGATGTGATCTGAAATTAAAACTTGCCATACGTTCAAGCAATGAAGTTTGCAAAGAATCCAGTGACAACAAGCAGTGGATTGTGACTCTTTTCTCTCATAACTTGTCTCAAGTAACAGCACTAAAATGTCGTTGGCAGGATGACAGTTGGTTTTGTTCTGTTATCAAACAACATAAGCAAAATGCTTCAGTCTACTTTGAGCATTTTGTCAGGGATGTATCAGAATTATCTTTTTCCTTAAAGTACTGACCATTGAAGGGAAATATTAACTGAAAGACTCTTGATACCATGTGCTTTATGCTTGAAACACCCCCATCCAGACTGAGTGACTGAGTTAGAGTACTTTTATGATTTCTTTTCAGGTACTTTTAGGAGTTTCACTGTGCTGGAACAGTTCAGTTTGAGAAGATACTTCCAGGCTTGTGTTTAATTCCTTTCCCCTTGTTCTCTTTGAAACAGAGTGAGTTCTGCAGTGATAAACCTAAGTCTGGTGCAAAATATGGGCTTCCAGATTCGCTGGCTATCTTGTCGGAGATGGGGGAGGTCACGGAGGGAATGATGGACGCTAAGGTAATCTTGACTGAATTAGTATGAATCCTCCTCGGTAACCCTGGCACTTTCAGCCCATGCAAAAAGTTCTCATCTTTATCTCCTGTAAACATCCCAACACGAGAGCCAAACAGCCCTTGTGAGATCTGGAGAAATCAAGACCCTAAGGAAGCTTAAGGGGTGGGAGAAGGATGCAATTCTCACCTCTTTATTCCTTTGACATAGTTGTTAGTCTGTTAACTGTTAGTCTGATATCAACTGCAGGATTAAAACTGGCTTTCAAAACCTGGGATTTAGCTTCAGCAGCCAGTTTGAAGGAGAGTGGTGATGATGTGTCTGCAGGTCCTCAAAGCTGACTTGTTATCAAATGAACTGGAAAAATCTCAAATGAGTTATATATCAAATATCTGAGTTGCTCACTTTAATTCCATACATTAAGGCCCATTCTAGAAAAAGCTAAAAGCAATGTGACAGTTTAAATTGCACTGTCACTGTGGCAAGCTGAGCACAGCAACTTTCTGAGTGATATATGGACACTTTGGCAAACCTGTAGGGAGTGAGTAGGCTGCAGATGGACTGTGTTGGGAAAAACTAACGCCGGTTTCTCTTTTAGATGATACATTTCCTCACGCACTACGCTGACAAGATTGAGTCTGTCCAATTCTCGGACCAGTTCTCCGGTCCAAAACTTATGCAAGAGTACGTATAAAGCTAGATCTCTCCTCCCAGTAGCTACTGTAACACTAAGCAAAATAGAGGCTGACAAACTTGTTTGCAGTGGGCAACCTGCTGGAATGCACACAAAGAGAAATTGGGAGCAAAGGTGAAGCAGGTGAATAAATACACTCCCACTGCTTCCAAATGCCACAGTAGTTTAGAAGATCGAAGTGCTGTATTGCCTTTAATGTTTATTTTTGTGTGCTGGTTACACTGTAGTTTTGGCAGCTAACACCTGGCAGCTACAGCGTACACGGCTGCATGGAAAACAACCGAGTAATCCTAGTGAAGGTATTTGGCACCTTAGTTTAAGGGACAAGAAAAAACACTGCAGGAAGATAACTCAGTACCTTGGATGCTGTTTGAACGCAATGAGAACTAGGTTTAAGCAAAGTCTGAAGAGTGAAAAAAGCATCAAGGCCTCCTGCCCTTCCCCACCTGACACAGTTCAACGTGTTGCTGTTGAATCACTCACTTGGGTACTTGTGTTCAGGCTTATTCTCAGCTCTGCTTCAGGAATACACGAATGCAGCGTGTCTTCTGTTTCGCCGAGCTTCATCCTGAGGTGTTTTTAGCTGTTGCTTCAGAATTGTCAAGTGCTGGGTGATTTACCACGTGGGTTTTTCCAAAGGTGTATTATGCTCACAGGCATGTAGATAAATGATCCATATCAAAACCTGAAACTGTCATCCAAAAAAAGGAACACACTTTGATTATAATTCTAAGACAGCAGTAAAAAACCTGAAACTGTTGAGCTTTGGAGGAGCTGTGAAATGAAGGTCTGACTTTCTTATGTTAGAATACTGTGGGGTTTAGGGCAGTGAAGACTTGAATTCTTAGAAAATAGATGATTGTTTGTTTTCTTCTAAACTGATACTTACAGAAGATCTGTAGTAATATAAACAACAGGGCCTGTGTAAACTGAATGTCATTAAAAATACACAGGCCTTCTCAGGGCTCGATGACGTCTGACAATCAGTCTGGATGGTGCTGTTCCTGTGTTTTTATGTAGTAAAATGCCTTTTCACTGCATGCTCTTGAGTAAAACACTTCAGGAATCTAAATAGTTTGAAACTTAAATTTGGGCTACAGGCAGGCTTTTAATCTTGATTAATTCGAGTGGTTTCTAAGTGTCCCTTGGTTCTTGACAAGGTTTTCCCTAATAATGTTTGGTATTTTGTATGCCTGTATTTTTCTTCACTCATTCCAGCCACCTTTTTTCTTTCTTGTCAGGGAGGGTCAGCTTACAAAACTGCCTGAAACTAAAAAGACACTTTTGTTTACATTTAACGGTAAGAGCACTGGTGGATGCGTGTGTGTACGTGTATCGGGGGGTGCTGTGCTTTATTGTGCCAGTCGCATGCTCCAGTTCTGTCGCCTGTGGAATGGTGTCAGTGCATGCAGCAGGACCACTGTTTGACTAACCAGTAAACAGGAGGCAGCCGTAACACTGGGGACTGAGCAGCGCATCGCTGTGTTAATGGGATACTCGGTTTTACTAGAACTGATCTTAGTTGATATATCTGCTGGTGGGTGTGTTAGGTCACCGTTGGAACGTGGCTTGTTTTTCAGCCACATACCTTGCAGTTCAGCTTGCACAGAGTTACTTAACTCTGGTTTCAAATCAAACCAGCCTGTTCTACAAAAGGCCCATAGTTCTCTTCAAAACTGAAGTCCAGAGCTCCAAGTGAAGCTCATGTCAGAGACTGAATTCAACCCTTATGTTTGTATTCTTTACTACTAAAAATCAGGAGGATTGTGTGTGGAAGATGTGCCTGTCACTGTGTGAGGAATCTGTGTGATCTCCAAAGCTAAATGCCTCTCTTACTTAGTTGTGTCCTTCCTAAAGAGGATAAGAACTTTCTTTCACAGATGGTATGAACAATAAGGAAAGAGTGTTACAGCAAGTAGAAAAACCTGCAACCTCTCTGAATTAACAAGAAACTGTTTATTTCAGTGCCTGGTTTAGGCAACACTTCCCCAAAGGACATGGAGTCTTTGCTGCCTCTGATGAGCATGGTTATCTACTCTATTGACAAAGCAAAGAAGTTCCGTCTGAACAGAGAAGTAAGTACTGTGTATTTTTTTTTTTGTCTTCTGAATATCATATGAGATTGGGACGGTTACCACTGGATCCTTGTTCTTGCGATCGGGAGCCTCACGTTCCTAGTATGACTACCAGACGTACTGCATCCTGCTGGTGGGGAGATGCCTATTCACTGCATTTGCTTTTCTCTGAAAAGGGTAAACAGAAAGCTGACAAGAACAGGGCTCGTGTAGAAGAGAATTTCCTTAAACTGACTCACGTGCAAAGACAGGAGGCTGCCCAGTCCCGTCGAGAAGAGAAGAAACGGGCAGAGAAGGAGCGAATCATGAATGAGGAGGATCCCGAAAAACAGCGTCGGCTGGAGGTGAGCTGGATTTTCAGATTGCTACAAGCTCCAGGCAGATTGCTCCTGTGATCTCTCCAGGGCTGCCTGTAGCTACCCCAGCAATGGCCAGTTCTCATAGAAGCTTAGAATCACAGACTGGTGGGGGCTGGAAGGGACCTCTGGAGAGCATCGAGTCCAACCCCCCTGCCAGAGCAGGGTCACCCAGGGCAGCCCACACAGGAACAGAGCCAGGGGGGCTGGAAAGGCTCCAGAGAAGGAGACCCCACAGCCTCTCTGGGCAGCCTGGGCCAGGCTCACAGGAAAGAAGTTTTTCCTTATGTTGAGGAAAATGTTATTTCCTCCTGTTATTTTGATTTCTTATTTACGGGGAGGCAGACAAGGTGCTGCTGCTTTCTGAAATACATGAAGGCTCCCAGTGGGGAACCAGCTCAGGTGGGTAGAGATGTGAACCCGGGTACTACTGGAGACCTTTTTTGTTTGTCTTTTCTGAAATGATCAGCTTGCTCTTTGAAGAGATCACCCATGTTCGTTTGTCTCTGTCTGGCCTCGCCTACAGGAAGCCGCTTTGCGGCGTGAACAGAAGAAACTTGAGAAGAAGCAGATGAAGATGAAGCAAATCAAAGTGAAGGCGATGTGACTCCATTCTGACAAGCGTCTCGGTGCCACCTGCAGAATTGTAATTCCCAGGGTACACAGACCTACTGAACTCCATGATCCTACGCTTCTTTCAACACTAGTAGCCATTGAGAGAAATGTTCCTTGCATCGGTGTTACTTATTTAAGTATTACAACAACACGCAGGTGTATGTAGAGAGCTTTGTCTCGGCAGTTTTATTCCGGGTGGTATAAATTTTTGCTACTTGTCTTGTTTAAAAAAAAAATAATGCAATATTCTTGAATGCTCTTTGTCATTTGTTCTTTAAAACCAGAAGATTGTAAACCTCTCCCCATGTGCTGGTAACATATTCATGCTTTGGTCTTAGACTTTTGGGTTTAGTTATTGGGAGGGAAGGGGGAAAAACTTAAGGGGAGGAAAACTGCACAATAAACATTTACTGTGCATTTATTTGCATCAAGCTTGTAAAGGCACAAAACTTAGAGCCTTCCATACACAGTATGGATTCTTCAGGGATTTAAGCCCAGTAGAATAGAAGTGATTTTTCTTTTTTTTTTACGATCAAGGGACTGAAACAGTATTAGGTCACCTGTGGGCATGATTGGCATAGGTGTAAAGCATACTGATGGGTTAGGTAACGAGGGAATGGAATACACAAAGTTTCCTGCTTGTAGTTTTGAAACCTGCAAGCTTAATCCAATGTGAAGCCTGTAATGTCAGCGTGGTGTGTGCAGGGTGTTAGCAGCTTCAGTTAGCTTTCCTTGAATATTTTTAACTGTACAAGTTTGCCTCAAAAACTCCTCCTGATCTCAGCAGCTGCTCCCTAGTTCACTTCAGCCGGAAGCTAGTGAAGTATCTGCAATTGCCAGTTTCCCCAAGCAAGCCAAAAGGTTTTGGAGGACGTGGATCCTCTCCAGCTGGTAAATGATCACTTCAGGTTTTTGAATGTAAAGGGGGAGAATGAAGTGAATGCCCCGTGCAAGCACTTCGCTTATGGAGAGCGCTCTGCATTTTATAAATGCTTCCTGTCTAGAAGGAGTTTTATTGTTGCTTGTAACAAACTTTTAACAGGTTTGTGGGGAAAAATGTCTTGCATTTTTTTTTTTTGTCCAATACTTTGTGCAAACTTGGTTCTGAGGCAATAATGAGCTGCTGTTGAAACAGCAACTGATTAAAAACTTCTTGTTCCAGCATGGGATACTTCACCCTGGTTTAAATGCAATTGTCTGTAACCTGATACATGCAAATACATTAATTTTATAATGGTTGGTAAAATTATTTAAAAGCAAGACTAATGTAGACGATGTGAAGTTCTGGCACTACTTGGCTTTAAAGACGATTACGGTGTTGTTTCACAACATTCTTCGGAAGGAGAAAGGGGACAGCTTTCCTCAAGTCCCATCCACTTGTGGGCCGTGGCAGCTAATTTTGTAATATGAACATTCGAATGACGAGTAAAGTACAATTGAAACCCTCCCCGGGCCTGCGTTACTCGGCTGGACTCTGTTCTTTCCTCCCCGGGCTGGTTGCGGTGTGAGGCGGGGGGTGGGGGCCGGGGAGGACCCGCGGCCCTCGTGCGGGCCGGGGTGGTGGGGACGGGGGAGCGCGGGAAAGCCTCGGCCGCTTTCTGAGGGAGCCAAGATGGCGCCCGCCGCTTCCCGCCTCTCGCAGGTCTGGGCGCGGGCGTGACGCCAGCTTCCTGCGCGCGTCACGTGGCGTCGCGCTGACGTCACAGGCGCAGCGTCTCCTGCCGGTAAGCGGGGGGCGCGTGAGGGGCCCGGGGGGCGGGGGCGGCTCGGGGGGGACCCTCGGGGCCTGGGGCCGCCGGGCCCTGTGCGGGGAGCGGGGGCCGGGGAGCGCTGCCCGGCGGGGCGCTCGGGGCTGACCCGCTGCTGTGCCCGCAGGGTGCCCGTTTTCGCCAGCGGCGCGCGGTAACCCGAAGGCGGAGTCCATGTCTTTTCTTGTAAGTAAACCCGAGCGGATTAGGGTGAGTGTTGAACGCCTTCCAGTCTCCTCGGCGCCGGCGGGTCGGTAGAGCTTCCAGCTTGTGCAGAGGAGCTGCGGCGGGGCCGCCTCCTGGAAAGCACCCGGGAGTCCCGTGGAACCGGCTGGGTAGAGACCGGGGATCGACGGGCGAGCGTGGAGCTAGCGGGGGAAAGCCTCCCCGCGTCTCCCGGGGAACAAAACCCCAGCCCCGCGTCTCCCGGAGAGCAAAACCCCAGCCCCGCGTCTCCCGGGGAACAAACAAAACCCCAGCCCCGTGTCTCCGTCCTGTGAGCGCGGGGGGTTCGGAACCGGGAGCACTGAGCCTTCCCTGCCCCCCGCACCGGCAGCTCCTGCGGGTTTCCGACCCTGGGAGCTCAGCCCCTCAGCTCTGTCGAGCTCTGCCTTTTCGGTGAGGAAGCTTCCCGCCAGAAAACCCCCTTGAATGCCTTGAACTGGTGTTACACAAGTGTCGAGTCGTCGCCTAAAGGCTCCTTGGTGCTTTCCAGGATGGGTTTCCCAGATGCGAAACAGCATGTTTTCTTCAGTTATTTTACCAAATTCTAACGTGGATTGATTGTTTAATTATTTAATCCTAACTTCCTGACCAACACTCTAGAAGCATAAAACCATCTATTCTATTGGGCATTGGATGTATTTCCTTTGAATCACAGAGCTGAGTAGAGCACTACAGACATTCCTCTGCACAACCCGATGCTTGCCGTGAATTTTAAGCGTGCGTTTTGGAAGAGGACAACAGCTTTAAAATATTTGTGTTCTGATTTTTGCATGCAGTCACTAGATGGGCAGCTAAAATATTTCAGTTATCAAAGACATCACCTCACTGTAAATAGCTGAAGCTTTCATTTTTGACACCTGCTACGTCCAAACAGCTTTGATTTGCCCGTGTAAGGGCGCGTAGCATGCTTATTGCTCTTGCTCCCTGTGTGCCTCTAAAGGTTCTTGCCCGACTGCTCTCAACTGACGCTAACTTCATTAAGTTAACATCAAGCAAGTGCATGCTCGGCAGGAAAAGCAGGAGCACCCACAGGGTGCTTGTGCTGCCATCGTGGTGGCAGGAGGAGAAGAGAATGTCCGTGCCCCACGTAAGGACGGAACGCTGACGTTGCAGCCCGTGGTTTCAGACCACCGGCCAGTGCTTGAAGCGTTAGGATTCTGTTATGCTTTTTAAGGGGATGGGGGAAAGGAAGCTCGTCTCTAGATGGAGTAACTAATTCTTGTGGGGATTTCTTTTTTTTCTTTCAGCGGTGGGTGTCTGAAAAGTTCATTGTTGAGGGCTTAAGAGAGTTTGAACTGTTTGGAGGTAAGTTTTCCTCTCATTAGGTGACATTGTTAGAGAGGTTTTATTTTAGCTGCAAGGTCTGTTAATTTGGTTGCAAATACAGATCTTAGCGGTGAAAGAGAGGAATCAGTCTGGTTGTAGCACCAGCTCTGGTTATTCAAGCTGACGAAACATACCAGGTTAACGTGGAAGCACCCAAGATCTATCAGATCATTTCAAAATCCATTTCCCGTTGATGGCAGTCCGGCTTTCAGACCCCGCATTCCGTATTTCTTAGCGTAACCGCTTTTCATTTCCTATGCACAAGACAGATTTGGGGGTTGGGAAGGTGAATTGTAATTTTCTGAGTGAAAATGGATTTTGAGGCTCTGCTGATAGAGAGGAGAAGGAGAGCTGAGGGGTCTCTGGTCTGCTTTGTGCCTAATGAACAAAACTGCCTGTTAGGATGGAGAATTCCTGGGCAGTGATGCGGAAAGCAACCAAGATGTAGGAAATATCTCTAGACCTTGAGCTTCCAGGTGTAGTGGAAGAATTTTCATTGCTTTAAATATCATTTAGATAGTTTCTTCTGTATTTAAGGGAAGTAGATATGTCATTTTTTAATGTATTTAGAGGTATAATGAAAAAAGTCACCTCCCATTTATGTTAAATACATGAACAGTAGCACTGTTTGAACCTCTGATTCCTGTACTTGTGCTACAATTTGATTCGATTTAGTGCTCGTGTGTAAATTAAACTTCTTTGTCTTAAAAAAACCCCAAACAACGGTACGGATTTGGTATCAAACAGTGTCGTGCAGGGTTATTTACTCAGTTTTCCAGCTCTAATTTCAATGGGTATCTGTTGAACACAACATGGTGAACAATTAATTTCTTTACTCCAGAGCAGCCTCCGGGTGACTCTCGGAGAAAAGTAAGTGACTTTTGCAGGCTGTGGTGCTGTGGTTCATTGCATGGAGATTATTCCTTGTGGAAGTTTGATTTTTCTCTTATTTATTTATTTTTATTTTTAATTTTTTCCTTTTTATCTTAGTTATATCTTTCATCTCTGTATTTAGCTCTACAAGTGTGGAAACAGGTTTCACCCTGGAGTGGAGATTTTGGTGTGTGGTTTTCAAACCCTATGTGTCAAGTCAAAACTTTAATTGTTAATCTCTTGGATTTGTATTTTTATTGTCGTCCCTGCTGCCCCCAGCCCCTCAATGGCCTCATTTTGGAGATTATTTAAATCTGATTCTTCAGAGATGCTGATCTTTTATAACTTTCTCTTAGAATAAAAGGAAGAGGTTTATGGGTGTTCTGAAAACTGGGCCCAGAAAATTTTATGTTGGCCACTCAAAACCCGTGTTCCCTCTGAGCACATGGGTTCTGTTTTCCTTTCATCCCTGCAGCGCAGCCACAACAGAGGCTCCAACATCAAAACCAAACATTGTGTAATTTTCAGCGTGAGGTGACTTTGCCTCCTGTTGTCTGGTCATCCTCAGAGCCAATTCCTTGTCTGCTTAGAGAGCTTTGCCTCTTAAAAACCTAAAATCACTGGCAGGCGTGGGCTGTCACTGGCCGTTCCAAAACGCACACCCAAAAGGTGGCAGTTGAAGACTTGACCTTGAAGCTTTTTGTTCTGATTGTGCATTATCTGGTTCATAATGACCAAGGCTCATAGAATAAAACAACTTTGAATATATTGTCTAAATGATTTCCTGCCCACCCACCCCATAGTGAAACATTTGTGTGTGCAGGTGTTGCTCCAGCTTGAGCTAACTCCAAACGCAAATTGTGATTCGATTACAGCTGCGTCACTTCAAGCTGCTTAGAAATGATTTTTGTGCCAGTGTCTGTGATTTACTGGCCCAAACAAAGCTGAAAATATAAGATGTACGCGGAATGTTTGGTATCAATGAAGAAAATTCACAGCTTTTTCTAAATTGCTGAGTGTTACGCGTGTGCTGGACTGGAAGCAAACTGAGATTGGCATCTGGTTTGGTTTTGTCCCAGCATTCACTCGGGGTTTGGACACTTCTGCAGTGGTATTGCTGACTCTCATTTTCATTTTTTCCAGCTAAATAAAAGCTTACTTTTTGCAGCAGGGCTATAGAAAATGGTAAAGAATTCACCTAACTCGGGCGGACAGCATTGGGCAAATGCAGATCCTTGCTAGCATCACATAACCAATTTTGGGATGGTTATAACAGTATTTATAACAGTAGTTGCCTTTCAAAGATTAATTTCCTTAAATCTACCTCAAATTAAAATCAGATCGAGTTGGAAGGCGAGCTTGGGACGAAAGGCGTGCTGTAAGGCTGGTCATCTGTGACTTCGTTTTGCAGCTGCTTTTGCTTTTGACCATACACCAAAAGTTGTCCTGTGTGAAACCACTGAGGAGCTTTTCTGCAGTACTTCATAAATGACATTTCAGTTTAACTTCTTAAAAAAACCAAAAAACAAACCAACAAAAACCCCCCAGACCTCTCATATGATGTTGATAAATTTCTGGTAGAGCTCCTTGTGCATTAACTCCCAGTTACTGGTCACTGCTAACATGGAGAGAGGCGAGTGAAGACCTCTGATGGTACTGGCAGACTTTTGAAAGGGGAATTTACAGTATTTTTCCATTGCTTCTGAAACAGCCTTCACCATTAATAAGATTAATTTTTTTTTTCCTTTTTTTGCATCTGTTTTGTTGGCTTATGTTGTGTCTGGAGTGGACGTTAATAAAGCAAACCACTTACATCTTGCTCAGTGTTTCACCAGCTGCCATCGCTCCATAACGCTGCTTATCAGAGCCTCCTGCTTTCATTTCCTCGGCGGTGCCTTTCTGCTTCAGAGGTTTCCATCTGCCTGTGTCTCTCTCCTGGCAATCTTGCTGTTGAAATTGCTGGAAGAAGTAACAAATGATACAACTGAGATCAGAATTGACAGGCACCTTTAAAGAGAAGTTTGAAATGGCGAATGGGAAGTTGCTGCCTGTGCTCAGCCAAGCAACAGCACTGGGTAGTGTTAGAGCTAGAAAAGGGGGCCTGGGGCTGCTGAGACCCCAGGGTTTAGCTCTCCTGAAAGAGGGTAGCTGTGCTAGCCTTGTTTGAGCTGGAGTGATACCAAAGCACTTGGTCACAAATCTTATGTTTTGCCTTTTCCCCTAACTGAAAAACGCACCGATTTTAAAGGTCTGCTCTCAGTTGGGAAGCGATGGTTTTAAGCTAGAGCAGGACAGACTTAGACTGGATGTTAGGAAGAAGTTCTTCACTCTGAGGGTGCTGAGATGCTGCAATGGGCCCATGGATGCTGTGGATGCTCCATCCCTGGAAGTGAGCCAGCCAGGCTGGCTGGGGCTCCGAGCACCCTGCCCTAGTGGGAGGTGACCCTGCCCACGGCAGGGGGGTTGGGACTGGATATCTTTAGGGTCCCTTCCAACTCAAGCTGTTCTGTGATGCAGTGAAGGCTGACTGTTAGCCTACTCCCAAAGCAGGCTGAGGGGGACACAGATCGTTCACAGCAAACTCAGGCCTGTGCTCACTGCACTGCATTTAACCCGGAGTGAGTGTAGAACAGCAGGTTCCTTGTTTGTCAGCTGTCACTGTGGTGTTTCCATCCATCTTTCAGTGATGGAAAAAAGAGTATTTGCTGTCACTCCAGGAAAGTGCACGAGCCTTTTCTGCCTCATGTACCATGAGGAAAGGTCTGATAAAGGGCATTTGCAGTTGATGAAGAATGAGGTGGAAAAAATGAGCTGGAGTTCCAAATGTCAGGCAGAGTTAATGTGCTGGAAATTTAAGAGAACTAAATCTGATTTTAGACACCAGATAAATTTGGTTCCCCATTAGGATGCTCTCCTTGTGACTGTGGAAATTTGAGGGTGTTGAGGGTCTAATGGAACTTTCAAGAACATTGAAGTTCATTGAAGTTTGTCTTGTGCAAAATCCTGCTTGGAAAGGTAAAAAAAAGCAGGCAGCTTTGTGTCAGGTGTAGTGAAGAGAAGCTGACAGGCTGGGGAGTGCTGCTTCCCCACGTGCTGTGGGGTCTTTTTAGTTTCTTTTTTTTTTTTTTCTGTAAGCACTAATGCTTTGCAGTTAAGTTTTTTGCTTTCATTTGGAGCTTCTCTTTTCATGTGTGTCTGATCTTCATATCTTGGGCTGAGTTGGTTCATCCCCTGCACTGTTCAGCTGAGCAGCTCCAGCTGCACCAGTCTCACTGTGGATGAGCAGCTGAAAAGCAGAAGCCCTCCAGCATCAGCCAGGGATAGCGACTGCCACGGTGCAGAGGAGTGCTAGAAACAGGCTGTCCTTTGTGCAGGTGACAGGATGGTGGCACGGAGCTTTGCAATTAATGGGAGAAAGCTAGTTACTATAAAGCAGTGCTTAAGCTGTCCTGGGGAATAGGAATTGGCTTCATCCAAATACTCCTGAAGAAATCTGGACAGTAATTGAGAACCTGCCTGTGATGGTTACATGTTTTGAAACACAGATGTCTGGATCTTCTGAAATGAGGCATCTCCTGGATTTCAATCGATGAGTAACTTCTTAAAATTACTTTAACAGCAACTAAACTCTTTTTTTTATATTTACTGTTTTGAGGTGTATAATATAAGGAGCAGATGATTTTTCCAAATGTGTTCTTTATTTCTTTTGACCTGACTTAGTTATCTTTGTTCCCCAGACAAATGAGGCGAGCTCCGAGTCGATAGCTTCTTCCCCTAAAAGGGACACCATGAGCAGCTTCCTGCCAGACAGCAGCTGTTACGAGTTGCTCACCATCATAGGTAATGCTTCTGGGGAGCTGCAGGATCGGAAGCCTACTTTACAAAGAAAATAGCTTCTGCAAATTTGTTGGCCTTTTCGTGATTGATTGCTTGTTTTTGACATTAGGTGCCTGTCCTCTTTGATTTTTAAAATGGCTTTAATTAAAAAAGAGATGCCAGTCCTAAAGGCTTTCAACAGAAAGGGGAGCGTGGTGGGTTAAAGATACTGAGTGTTACAAAGTCAGCAGAAGCAGCCTGAAACCCGCCCCTGTCCTTGCTGGGGCTGTGGCCTAATCATTTATTTCTACCTCGGTTCTGAACATAAAGACAGGCTAATATTACTGGTGAGGAGGATTTCTCTCGATGGGATGCATGCCAAGGAAGGTGGTATCTGATGGAACGATTCCTCTTTTTCACAAGGCCAAAAATAGTTTCAGTAAATGAGTGTAAAGATGATTCAAGGGTCAAGGACTGGAGGAATCCTCCAGAAGTCTGTGGTTCCAGAAGTATTGCTGGAACTTTAATGCCTTTTCTTTCAGGCAGAGGCTTTGAAGACTTGATGGTTGTGAACCTGGCAAGGTATAAACCTACAGGAGAGTATGTTACAGTCAGAAGAGTGAACTTGGAGGCCTGCACCAATGAAATGGTCACGTTCTTGCAGGTAACACAAATCCACTGATACCATAATGCGAGTTTAGGAGCAGACAGCAGGAGCAGTGCTCATCGATACTGATTATTTATAGTTCTGTGTATTTACTACATTGAATCAAAATATCTTCTCTTATTTTAGGGGGAACTTCATGTTTCCAAGCTCTTCAACCACCCTAACATCGTGCCATACAAAGCAACTTTCGTAGCTGACAACGAGCTGTGGGTAGTGACATCCTTCATGGCCTACGGTAGGTGGAGAGGGAACCCCTCTGTCTGACAGTCAGGCTCTGAAATGAGATTTAAGAGGAGAAGTATCCTTGTTTTTTCCTGACCAATTAAGAGGTGTTTTGTTTCTTTTTAGGTTCTGCAAAAGATTTAATCTGTACTCATTTTATGGATGGGATGAATGAACTGGCTATTGCCTATATCCTCCAAGGCGTGCTGAAAGCGCTTGACTACATCCACCATATGGGCTATGTACATAGGTAGGACGAAAAGAAAAGAAAAGGGGATGAGTTTTCCTTCTGTGGGAAGTTCTAAGAAAGATGGATTGTGATTGGAGCTGCAGCTCACATTGACAGGCTGACTTGTTCAGGCATTACTGATAGTCTCCAAATTGAGACTGACGTGGGTAGCGGTGGGAATTTGCCCCATTACTGTTGAAGGTCCTGGCTTCATTACCTTTAGTCCTGCATTTCTCCTTGCCACAGAAACGTTCTGTGGGAACCTGGGTGAATAGAGCCCTGTTGGTGTTTGTAGAAGTGGTTTTGTCCAGCATTCAGGATGGTCCTTGGGAGTCTCAGCCCTGTGCACGGAGCAGGCTTTTGTCCTTGCTGTAGCTCCTCTCTTGAGTTTCTGTTTTGTACTGCAGCTTCTCATAAGCTCTTATTAAGTCATTGTCTCCACCCCTTGGCATATTTTTCCTTTTCTCTGATAAACCTGTTGCAAGAGTGAATTTCAGATGCTGAAGTTCTGGCTTATTTCAGATGCTGAAGTTCTAGGTTCTTTTATTGTATGTACTTGATGATCTTGAAGGTGTCTTCTGACCAGAACAATTCTATGAAACCCAGCTTATCTATGCCTGCCTTAAATCCTTTGCAGACTCCTTCCTGTGCTTAAGTCTTCCTGGGGATGCTGTTGATGTTTTACTTTCTGTTTTGTTTGGGTTTTTCTCAGGAGTGTTAAAGCCAGCCACATCCTGATCTCTGTCGACGGGAAGGTGTACCTCTCTGGCCTGAGAAGTAATCTAAGCATGATCAACCACGGGCAGCGACTCAAAGTTGTTCATGACTTTCCCAAATACAGCATCAAAGTCTTGCCTTGGCTCAGTCCCGAAGTCTTGCAGCAGGTGTGTTGTAACAAAACCTGCTAGTTTTTAGTGATACGGGTAGTTCTCTTGTGGCATGGTTGGGGGCGTAGTGAGGGCCACGACAAAAGCCACGGGGTTACCTTTCTTGTGATGAACTCTATGCTTTTTTCTTCTGTCCTTTTTACCTTCAAACCAGTGACCCCTAGCAAAGGGAAACTTGCATTCCTCTCAAAAGCGGCAGTTGCTGCAAAGCCCATGTTACAACATTGTCTGTTCTTTGCATTCCTTGTGTGTGAACGCAAGGAAAAGGAAGGGGAGGGGCAGAGGAGATGGATTTGGGGCGGGTGCAGGGTAGTACCTTGTGAGTACCTCTACAGATTGTCCCATTAGCATTAGATGCCAGTTACCCCAGGCAGATTCCAGCCCTTCTAGCTAGCTGATGTCAGTTAAATAAATGTTGCCCTTAACTGTGTATTTTAACAAAGAAAAAAAATCCACCACCACAACTAACCCACCTCTGTGTGGGTTGTACCATTTCTGCTCTGATTATTTGGGTTTGCTCTTCTGTGTATCCAGTTATGGGCATTGCCCATATTCCACAACATGCAAGTCCGCAAGCCTATTTTTTTTTTCCCCTGTTTTCTTCTAGAATCTCCAAGGTTATGATGCAAAATCTGACATTTACAGCATAGGGATAACGGCCTGCGAGCTGGCCAACGGACACGTACCATTCAAAGACATGCCTTCTACTCAGGTAAGGCTTCACAGCTGTTCCTGTCTCAGCTTTCATGCTGGCACGTGGACTGCTTTTGCTGCAGCGGGATGTGAGGACAGAAGGGTGCTGTGCCCGCCTGAATTGCTTTTCCCCTAGAGCTGCAGTGCCTCTGTACTGAACCTCTGGTGTCAGAATGGTCACGTCCAAATTCTGAGGACATTAGAGATCCACTGAGAAATCTTAACTGTCTGGTCTTTGCATGTGTGATGTTGCTTATGTCCCTTCTCTTCCAGATGCTCTTGGAAAAGCTGAATGGAACTGTTCCCTGCCTGCTAGACACCACCACGATCCCTGCGGATGAGCTGACTATGAAAACCTCTCGTTCAAGTGCTAACTATGGGATGGGTGAGAGCATGGCCATCAGCAACGTGAGAGCGGCCAACGGAGAGCCGACCCTGCACCCGTATCTTCGCACCTTCTCCACCTACTTCCATAACTTTGTAGAGCAGTGCCTCCAGCGGAACCCCGATTTCAGGTCAAGCTGCACTTCACAGACCTGCGCTGTTCCAGGGCTGATTAAACCCTGAGAGACAGCAAAGGTCCTTCGGGGTTTTCTTGTCCTGGAGCAGAGCGAGTGTGTGCTCTGTACACTGGGAAGAGCAGCCCAAGCGTGTCAGACGAGCGGTGTTAACACTCTGAACAGTCTCTAGAGAAGTATTGCTTTGCAGCCTTCCTTAGGGGTAGAGTGGTGCTACGTGTCAGGAAAAGAAACGGAATGACTTGAATTTCTGGTCCCTGTGAGACTGGTTAGCCAGTTTCCATCACTGCATACATCTGCTGTTCAGCCAGCAGAGAGAAACGATGGGGAGTGATCTAGAACTGTAGTTTCCTCTGGAGTGAGCATAAGGCTCTCCTTAGCTGTGACAAACTTCTCCAGCCCACCACACTGCTCAGAAACTCTACCTTGGCCAAATATTGGGGTGTGCAAGTAGGTAACTTGGGCAGAAAAAGGTGGAGCTGCTTTGCATAAAACATCATGTGAACATAAACAGTGCTACTGGTTACAAAAGGGGAGATGTGAGAGAGGCAGGAGTGACTCTGGTCTTTCCTTTATTCTGCTACTTGACTTTGAAGACTGACACATTTTCCTGTGTGCTTACTTTATTCTGCCTCCCTTCTACAGGCCAAGTGCGGGCGCTCTGCTTAATCATCCCTTTTTCAAGCAGGTAAGGAACTCATTTCATCTGCAGATAAAGAACAGGGGCTTTCCTGTAGTTGCTGTCTTGCTGAGTCACTGAACCTGAGGGTGGGAATGTCGACTTGGGGAATTTTCTGTGATCTGAAAGTATTCAGTTGGTTTGGTGACTTAACTGTAGTGCTGCTTTGTGAGCCTCACATTCTCCTGGGAGGTGGATGGGCTGTTCCCAAAGCATCTCTTCCTTAGGTTAACAGAGGGTGTAAATCTGTCCTGCATGCCAGGAGTTTTTCACCCACAGTTGAGTACTGGGATGAGACAGTCCTAACTTGGCCCTTACTGGGACCAACCCGAGGTGACCTGTGCAGCACTTGGAGCTGTGTGGCAGGTTGGTGAGCTCCAGCCCTGGCAGGGGAAGAGGCAGAGGCTCTCCTGCCTGTGAAATGATTTGTCTGGCTTGCTCTGGGCTGAAGGTTAGGGTGGTGCTGCCCCGAGGGGAGCATCATGAGCACAGCACCCAAGTGCTGCTGGAAAGGCTACACAGAAAGCACTCTCACCTTAGAGGGTGCAGTGGAAAAGTCCTGCACATCTCTCGGTGCACGGAAGGATGATGCTGTGCTCTTGCCTCCTGCCTACAGCTACAGGCTGTTCCCATCTGCAGGGAAGCATTTCAGCAGCCGAGTTCTCTCCTTTCTGTGCAGATCAAGCGCCGTGCTTCTGAAGCACTCCCTGAACTTCTGCGCCCTGTCACCCCAATCACCAATTTTGAAGGAACGCGGCCCCAGGATCCCAGTGGCATTTTTGGGCTGGTGTCAAACCTGGAGCAGCTGGATGTGGATGACTGGGAATTCTAGAAAAACGGACTGGTTCTGGAGGAGCTTTCTGGACATTGTAATTTATTGTTCCTGTTCATAAAAGGTGATGAATGTTACGCGTGGAAGAGTTTACAGGTCCTTGGGAAGGAATTTCAGCTGCCTTTTTACTGAAGGAGGAGCCTGGAAACAAACGGACAAACCTGAGTTTGGAAAGGATCAACCCCGAGGAACTGTGGAGTATTCCAGATGGGGCCGTGCCCAGAGCCCCAGTTCTTGCAGCTGAGCACTGGTAGATCACTTGAATGTCTTGAGTTTGTTTAGTCTCTATTTATGTTTTTTCTAAAAATCACTGGCTTCCTCATGCCACAGTTGAAGGCTGCACGTCCCTACCCTCTTGGGTTCTTTCTCTTCAAGGGTGCCTTAGAGCGGAGGGGAGGCCGGCAGCCCTTGGTCTCGGGCATTCTCTTAGAGCTGGTCAGATTTACTGCTACAGCCTCGTCCCCGGTAAGTTTTGAGAGGGGGGAGAAAAAAGGAATTGTGTTCTTAAATTTAGTCACTGCTTTGTGATGGAAAAGGGGAGAGGAAAGACAGCCCGATTCCGTTCCAGGCACACTCACTGCACTGGGCATTCCTCTGCAGCACTGGGTTCTTCCAGTTCTGGAGAGAGCTTTGGCAGGGACTCTTCTCACTTGATGCTGAGCACTCTGAGCTCCAGGTCAGGGCAGTCCAGGCTCTCCTCCCATGGCTGCCTTGACCACCTGGGCTGCGTACCAGCTTTTTTATCATCCCCATCCCCCCCAGCATGTCGAGTTGAGCTCCCATTAGCTGGGCTGGTTTCACAGCATGTAACACTCACACCAGCTTGTCCTCAGTGACTTGCCCCAGTATGGAGGAAAAGTAACTTAACTTTCACATTAAATCCTCTTGCTCACACCTCCTCTTTGAACATCATGTACAGTATTGATCTTAAGCCTTCCACCACCATCACAGTCCTGCCTTCCCTGACTGAACAGCAGGGAAAAGCTTCTTGTGTGGCTCCCCTGGATCCATGGCTGTGACTCTGCCCTGCTGCTGTCGCAGCTCTCCCCTGTTCCATGGTATTTGGAGGTGTATTTAACAGTTCAGTTTGACCCATCTGAGGACCATGGGTGCTGGATGTCTTTCTACACTTGAACAAAGCACTGAGAATCCAGTCCTGGAGGTGTGGTTGATGGGAGTAGTGGTGCTGGCAACAGGTCCTTCTTGTGTTTATAAACTGTACTTGAACCCAGATCGAGTTTGTTACTCTAGTTTTTTGCCAAAACAAATAAAGTATTTCTGAAGTTGTGTTAAGAAATTAAAAAAAAAGTCTGCTGTTGCTACAAGATGCTGGAGTGGATCCCAGCGGCCAACACAGGCTGGCTGTGCACACTGGTGCTTACTAAGAGCCCAGCACTTTCCTTATTTAAAAGGCTGCTGCTTGTACCCCAGGAGCTGGCAAGGGCTGGGTGGCATTAGAAGATACCCAGGGGAGGGCAGTTTGCTGTCATACAGCTCACCCCAGCAGCATCTGGCACTGTTACAACTGCCTTTGTGTTTCAGAAACTTATTTCAACTAAAGCAAGAAGCTGCAAACAACTGCTCTTGCTCTTTCCTGAAGGTTTCAGGAGCGTGCACTCATTCTGCCAGAGCTGGGGTGTTGGAAGGGCAGGTTACAAGTGACAGGACAGGCTCACTTCTGCTTCCTCTCTAGGCTCAGGTTTGGGTCTTGATTTAGTTTCACTATAGGAAATTGAGATCAGCAGGGACCTACTGGAGAGAGTCCAGTGGAGGCTGGGAAGATGCTGAGGGGCTGGAGCATCTCTGTGCTGGGGAAAGGCTGAGAGCCCTGGGGCTGTGCAGCTGGAGAAGAGCAGCCTGAGAGGGGAGCTGAGCAACGCAAAATTCCGTATCCCTCTCCCCCAAGCCTGGACAGGGACAAAAATCACTGGTGCTTAAAGCAAGAAAAAGCCCAGTACCTCTCAGACCTCAACCCCCTGGGACAGTCAGTGACCCACTACAGTGGCTGTGTTGGGAGGCCATGGGTTTCCTCGCAGAAGAAGCCAGTAGAGAAACCCAAACTGAATACACTGAGCTGTCCTACAGCACAGCCCGCGTGCTGGCTTTCTCCTGAGCTAGCATTTTTAGTGTGCTTTCAGCTCACTACCTGCTTGAAGATCATGGACTTAGAGCTTTATGCTTACACAGCAGTAGGCAGCAAGCAGGGCAAGTGCAAAGTTAGGAGTGAAAAGGCAGCACCTTGGTCAGAGGAACAAGTTAGGAGGTAACTGTGCAGCCTTCAACCCCTCCTGCCCCAGGCGTGCTGCTGAGGTCCTGGGGACAGCAGATGGGCGTGCTCAGCCACCACTCATGGGTCTGACCTTACCTGTTCTGTCTTGTGCCTTCACAGAGCAGCAAACAAGGAGTCCGGCACGGTCAGGACACTGGCTTAGTTGCTGGCTGGCTACACACGAACTGGCTACAGCTGCTGGCCCCAAGGCAACTGCTGTGAGCTGGTTTTTCCCCCCCTCATGAAAGCTTTATTCAGCTAGATACAAAACAGGGTGCTCTGCTACTGCGGATCCTCTCGCTGGTCTGAGTGCTGCTGTTCTTCCTCCTCCTCTTCCTCCCCTTTGTGTTTTTCCAATTTTGCCATGAGTTCTGCAAAACAGGAATGGGCAGGATGACACTCCAGGTGCTGGGGCCCTGCCACAGCAAAGCTGGGTGTCCAAGTCCTGTACACACCCATCTCCCCAAGAACCAGGGCACCTATCAAAACCCCCCTGCCTACACAAAGGCTCAGCTCAGAGCAACCACCGTTTACCGAGCGCATGGTGTCTGATGTTGCAGCCTCTGCTCCCATGGCACATCCCCCCTGCCCTCACCACATCCACACTCCCCGAGCTCCCCAGCTGGGCAAGTACAGATGCACGTTCTGCACCTACAGAGCCACCCAGGCTGGGGTTCAGTGTCTCCTGGCACTCACGGAAGCTCTGCCAGCAGCCAAGAGCTGTGAGCTCCAGGTCAGGACCAGGCCCAGCACCAAGAAGATACCTCAGGAGCTGGTGCCTCTGCTGCTCCCGATGCTCCCACTGAAATCCCTCTCTCCCAGTGACACCCATTACCTTTTGCTGGGTTGAAGACTCCATTGGTTTGCTTGTCACAGACGTAGCAGCGCTGGGATTTGCGGTAGTGTTGGAGGGCACAACTCTCACAGAAGTAGTGCCTACACCTGTATGGGGACACCGATGTCACTGCACGTCACCAGAAACAACTGCTGCATACAGGAGTTAGAAACGACTGACCCCTGCTCCCCGGGGGCTGCCGAAGGGAGCTGTGTGCAGAGCTTCCTCCGCATCGCCAGCCCCAGGGAAGGCGTTTCAGCATCGCCTCCTTGACATGGAAGGATGGCACGGAGGCACCCGTGAGCTCTGCCAGGCACCAGGGTACCCAGTGGGACAGGCAGCAGTGTGGGAGAGGGCTGGCAGTGTGTGATGCCCACACTGTCCCCCAGCCCCGTGCCCCTGGCTTACCCATCCTTCTGTTTCTCTGTCCAGGAGGAATGGGGGCATGAAAGCAAAACCTCAAGTTTAAGGGTAAAGGTGATGCAATGAGGCAGTACTTGTAGAAATAAAGAATCAACAAAGGCTTGAGGTCCCCTCCAAGGAGATGTTCCAGATGCAGTTATGAGAATCCCTGGTTATCAGAGGATTTCCCCACCCACCAGGGCAGACAAGCAGCAGGTTCCTCCCACCAGCCTGTGGGCAGCCTTTGGATTTGCCTCGGCAGTGAACGACTAGTGAACTGGACTGACAGCCAATACTTGGCTCCTCCTGCCAAACCACCACTCACTTGGTGACCACAGGGTTCTTGAAGGAGCTTCTGCAGATGAAGCATTTGAAAGGCATGTCCTCCTCGTCACTGCTCACCTCATAGTTTTCCTCATCTGCAGAAGAAAGTTAATCAGAGTGGAACAAGAGCAGGAGCAGCCAGACCAGCCTGTGTGTGGGGCATGAAATATAAAATATAGAGAGAGCACAGCGGGTGGGATTGAATCTCTGCTGGAAACAATGGAGCTCTGGCATCTGGGTGTTGCTGATGTCAGAAGCACATGTGGGACTGGGATATAATTAGGTCTAATGAGCCAGCGTGCTTGTTGCTCATCTCACAAGAGCAAATTCTTTTTCACCTCGCCTACTCGCTGCTATAAAGAGACAAATCCTCCAGCCCCCTCATAGTTCTTGTATTCTCTTTCAAATCAGCTGCCACCAAACTCTGGCTCCAGCTGTCCCCACACTGCACAGCAGTTCATGAGGAACACTCATGAGCCTTGGGCCACAGCTGTGGACACCGCGAGTGAAAAATAGTGATGTGACACAGCATGGAATCATCCCACCTCCTGGGCATCTTGGGGGGCAGGAGATGGTCACATCTCCCCAGAGCTCGCCCCACACAGCAGCAGTGCTACCCTTTCAGAGGGCCAGAGGAGATCACTGTCTCTGGTGGCAGTCAGCAGTTATCTGGAAGCAGCAGATTTGCTCAGCCCTGGCAGTGCTTCCTGGCCCTAAGATTACCCTGCAGCAGGGAGTTCCACAGCTTTGGAATAAAAAAAAAACCCCTTTCCACCTGCTATTAATTCAACCCTTAGCCCAGGACCCATTTCATTCTTAGTGAGCCAACTTCCCAAAGTCACGTTCGCTTTAGGGCAAGAGAAAAGGCAGGACCTGGTGGTGGCAGCATCCACCGTTAGCGCGGGGCAGTGCCGTACCATTGACTCCGTACCGGCCTTCGTCCAGCTCCCGTTCGATCTGCCAGCCGTGCTTGTAGTCCGAGCGGTCGTGGAGGAATTTGCAGCTGTCTGAGAGCACAAAGGAAGAGGAATTGGTGGTGAGGAATTGGTGGCCAGGCTGCACGGGGTTGACTGTTAACAGGACACCTCATCCAGGAGCAGCCTGAGCTTTGCCCAGAGCAAGGGGAAATCCTGTTGCTCCCCAGCCTGCCCGCACTCCAGGGTGGCACCGAGCTGCTGGAGCAGGCACAGGATCCCTGGCAGGGCAGACAGGCCGTGAGGATCGTGCTCCGTGTGCCATGATGACCATTCCAGCATCGACACATATGGGGAGCAGCGTAAAGAATGGAAAACCCCATCCCTCGCACGGCCTCAGCGGCCAGAATCCTCATGGGAACGTGGGTCACTGGAAGATCCCAGGGGACCCTCCCAGGACTCTTGTAACCCTTGGTTAGAGGCCATCAGCTTTCAGAAGGGCTGACACAAATGACAAGAACATCACCTAAACCAACTCTGCGGAGCTGGGATGTGATGCTGCTGCAGACAGGTGTCTGTAAGTCAGTGAGAGCACTTCCTAGCACCACAACCACGGGATCCACAGCTGGACCGGAGCCCTCTGCACATCTGGCACAGCACGTGTTCAGCTGCAGGCAGGAGCCACTCACCTCCGAAGCCGCAGAACCCAGTTTCTTTGTAGTCCTTGCAGATGTCGGGCTGATAGTCCCATCGCACGGTGGCACGCAGGTGCTCTGGAGCACGGATGGGTCCTTTCCTGAACGGGTGGGAGAAGGCTCAGGCTGCAGAGCTGTGGTGGAGAAGGCCCCTGGGGGTGCCTTTGGGAATGGTGCCTGAGCTCCACTGTAGTCCCAGTCCTCTGAGGCTCAACCCAACCCACCTGACCATTCCTGAAGAGGCATTTCCCATCGATGTGTCCTTGGGTTTCACGTACTTCTGGTAGTTGTTAATACCACGGTAAATTTTATCATCTTCCTTTCCTCTCAGCTCCTAAGAAAGCAAAAGGAAAAGTGATTAAGGACCAGGAAAGATTCATGACACAGATTAGCTTTTGCCACTCTGACACCAGCCTCCCTTCCCAGCTCTGCTCTCCTCAATACCAATATAGCCAGAAAATCCCCCTATTTGCAAGGGTTACGCCCTTGGCTTCCCAAATGTCCAGGGAGGAAGACTCAAATGTTTCTTGGCATGCAGAAGGGGATGAGCAGAGCACATGTGCTCCTACTGCAGAGCACCAGCTCTTCCAGAGCAAGGCTGTCTCACCTCCTGGATCTTCTGGCTGCGCTCAAAGATGGCCTGGGCATCTTTCTCCTTCTCCGTGTCCAGTTCATACACTGCTGTGGCTCCCATGTCTTCTGGGCCAACAGGTTTCTGAAAGGCAAAAAAGAACTTGTGACAACAGCGAAGAGAAAAAGCAGACAAGAGCGAGCAAGCTCCTTGTCTCCCTGAGGGGTTGGCCACAGAGCAAGTGGACATGACTTGCTTGACCTTCCACCAGTTTCTACGTCTCCCTGCCAGGGAGAATATTCCACGGGCTGGATCCAGCCCAGTGCTGGCAGAGGCCAGAATTTCCCACTGCTCCCAAGTTTTAGCATCCAGATTCAGGACACACTTGTCCTTACTTTATTCCTTCACTCCCAGCTTAGCTGGAAGCTGAACTCAGGTCTCTCATGTCCAACACTTCAATCACGAGAGCATCCCACCTACACGCACGATGCTACATCTGAACTTTTAACCCGGCTGTGGGTGGTTTAAATTTGGTTTTAATCCAGCAAACTGGCTTGGATTCCTCTTTAATGGACAGAGCAGAGATCTGTTCCTAGGTTTTATCAGATCTTCAGAACAGCTGCACAGAAACCGAAGAATAATTACAGCCAGCCTCAATTAAAACCAAATTCAACTTAGGTGCCAAAAGCTCCTGGAGCCAAAAGCTGTTGCCTCCTTCTGTTCCCTCCCCCTTCTCCAGCCAGGAGAGCTACCAACATGCTGCCCCCTTGGCAACAGCCAAAGCAGTGCAGTCACAGCACCGGGTTATATTCATATTAATCTCTAATGTGACAAGGAAATCTCAGTCTGACCCTGCAGCTTGGACCAGGTATTCCCATTTTATACAGAGGCACAGACAGTAAGGAGAGAGGTCTGAAGAGGAATGTGTGTTGGTAACTGCCTTTAATCCTTCCATCCTGCCCAGACTCGTGCTAGGGGGCAAAGCTTCACTGGATCAAGAGGCAAGTTAAGAAAAAAACCTCTACTGGGAAAATTCGAGCTGTGCCCAAACCTTCACAGCTGATTTCTCTCCACTCCAGATGTTAACAGGGCACCCAGGACACCCCACTCAGCAACCCCAAGAAAACAACGACTTCTCTCTGTAGCTCTTTACTCCATCACAAGGACAGAGTTGGGAGCACCTTCTAAGGCACCTTTAATTCTTTGTGAAAGAAAATGGTCTGAAACCAAACACTGGAACTCATCAGTAGGGGACTGTGATACAAGTGCTCCCTCTCCTGAAAATTTTGTGTGATGCTGGGCAAGGCCAGTGGCATCTTGGGGTTTTAATTCCCACCTCTAAGTGGGGAAGGCCAACCTCAGATGGCCTCCTGGAGATGCAAGAGGTATCAGAAGAATAAACCTATCACAAGGTGCTTGTCTATTAAGAGGGAAGGGACAGGAAGGTGCATCTATAGGTAAAAAAGAAGCAATGGCTGACCCCACGTTTGAAGAGGCGAATTCTCTCTATCTACCAGTTGCACTTGACCTCACACCCCAGAACAACGTTCTCTCCCAGTCCTTACCGCCGACCTTGTCGATTTGTAAGTTACTCCAATCTCCTTTGATGGATCCTCATCATCACTGCTGCTCACTGCATATGAGGTCTTCTCCTTGGTGCATCTCCTGGTCTGAGGGGCAAGGAGACAGCGGGTATGAAGGACAGAAGGCTCCAGCCCTGTGTCTGGCTTCTGCTTGGCACGCCACTGCGGATGCACCTGGGACAGGGCCCGGCCGTGGCTCCCCTACCTTCTGGATCATGGGGTTGGGGGTCTCCCGCCGCCGCTCCTTCCGCACCACCGTGCTGGCCTCCTCGCCGCTGCTCTCTGCGGGGTAAGGCCCAGGGGTGAGGGTGTTCCCGGGGCACGACCCCGGCCCCAGTGCAGGCTCTGCCGGCTGGGGCGGCCCACGGGAAGGCGCGGGAGGCCTCACATCCCCCCCCTCCCCGGCGGCAGCGCTGCGGGGGGCGCCGGGCCCTCCTCCTCCTCCTCCTCGCCAGACCGCGGCACCCGCCCGCCTCCCAGCGCCCTGCCGGGGTGCTCCGCCAGCCGCCGCCGCCCCTCACCCTGCTCCTGGTCGCTGCTGGGCCGCTTGCGCCGGCCCCTGCCCGCCGCCGGGCCCCGCTTCTTGAAAACGAAGCTGCAGAGCGGGCCCTGCTCCGCCATCTTGCACCGCCCCCTCCGCTGCCGGCGGCCAGAGCGGCGCGGGGCGGGCAGCGCCGTGCGCGCAGAGCGCCCCCCCGCGGCCGGGAGGACTGGCGGCGCAGCGCCCAGGGCGGAGGGCGCCCCTGCCGGCGGGGCGAGGCAGCGGGGGGGGCCGAGCTGGGACTGGGGGTCCCGGGCTGGGCCGGGGGGGCCGAGCTGGGCCGGGGGGTCCCGGGCTCCCGACCCCCCCACCCCCGGGCACCCCCGGGCCGCTCCCCGCACCGCCCGGAGCCTCGGGCACCCGGGTCCTGCCCCGGGCTCTGAGCCCGGCAGCGGGGCGGGTGCGGCGAGGGGCGAAGGCCGCGGTCCCCACGACGCCGTCCCCACGGCCCCCCCCGCCTCCTCCGGGCCTGGCGCTGGGGCCGCCCGCGCGTCGCCATAGCAACGGGAAAGGGGCTGAGCCCCAGCACCCCCCCCCCCAAGGGGGTGCCGCCGGCGGGACCCCAGCCCCTGCCCGGGACGCCTGCACGGCCCTGCCTCTGTGGCCCTGCCTCTGTGGCCCTGCCTCTGGCCACGCGTGTGGGAACACATTCACACGCGTGTGAGAGCGCGTGAGCCCGCGAAGCAGCAATGTGCTTATTGTGTGCGCGTGGGTACAGGTGTGCACACGCGTGTGCATCCTGGTGCTCACACCTGCGCGTGCCCGCGTGCCCATGCCCCCCTGACGAGGGGACCCGCGGCCTTCCTCGCGGGGGGCACAGCGGCTGCAGGAAGGGCTCCGGTGCCAGGGGAGGGGGGTTCAGGCCCCAGCTCAGCACCAGCACGGGTGGGTGCCAGGGTGAGCTCCCTGCCCTCTCCTACGGCCCCATCCCCGGGAGGTAATGCCGTGGGGGTCAGGCCAAGCCTGAAGATGGACCCCATGTGCAAGCGAGTTTGTGCCCAGCGCCCAGGGCAGCACCCAGGGCAGCACCCAGGGCAGCACCATGTGCCAGCGTGTTCGTGCCCAGCACCCAGGGCAGCGCCATGTGCCAGCAGTTTCGTGCCAGGGCTCGGGGCAGCACATGGGTGCCATGCTCGCAGCAGGGCTCGCTCATCGGTTTCCCGCCCGCCTGCCCTCATTTCGGGGCAGCGTGGCAATGCCTCGGATGCTCTTCTGCGCTTCCCCGTGCCCAGCTGGACACTGGTTTTTGCAACCCTGCCCGTTTCCTGCTGCGTGGTGCGTCTGACCATGGCTGGGGCTGGATCTGCTCAGCAACAGCTAATTTCACTATTGAGTCAAATTCCTCTTTTGTTTGCTCTCGGTGGCAGCAAACCCTGTCATTGCAGATGCTCTTTGGGCAGCGCAGAGTGGCAGAGGTGCTAAATCATGTCACTGCTGCCCCCTTAGCCAGTAAACACCGCCACGAATTCCTTAATCTTACTCTTTTTTTGCGCAGGGAATTACAGACAAACTCACACACAGATCACCTGCCTGTGCTGCTGGGCTCGCGCTCGGGGCTGTGCCCAGCCAGCGTTTGGCTCTTGCCAGTGGCACCACGCTGTTGAGGAGTTCAAACAAGAGCACTTGTTCCTGCATCACCATCCTCAAAGCTCTTCCCACAACTCCACCACAGATTTTGCCTCCGTTCATCCCGCACTGAAGGCGTTTGGGAGGTTAAGGTGACATCCTCAGAGCCAGAGGGGTCCCTCTGCCTCCGCTGCCTCACGGCCACCCCAGCTTCCTTGGCTGCTCTCAAACCACCTTCGAGTTCCCTTCAGATTTTAACTATTAATACTTAACCTCGTTATTCCTATCGTTCCTGGGGAAATTCCAGCCCTCCAAACTTGAGCCGCTCGTCCCAAGCCGCAGGGGCGGCGCGGGGGAATCCGCCTTTGCCACCCGGGCAGCGAATTTGCTCGCCCCACGAGAGCCAGCCCCGGGCAGATCTGACCGCCCTCCAGAGCTGCGCTCCCACGCGCGGGGTTTACTCCGTGGAGTAAAACTGGGATTTCTGAAACCACCACAGCTCAGTTTTACCCTCCCTGGGGGGTGAAGAGCTGGGGACATGGAGATCCCCCTTTCCTGCTGCTGCCAGGTGAGAACCTTCCTCTGCAAAGTTTGCTGAGGCTGGGCCGGGGGTCAGTTTGGATTTGGCAGACCCTGGAGGGACAGATCCTCCGGGGTGTTTGCGGGGGACTTTACACGAGGGGCTGAGTGCCACGCTGGGAGAGCCCAAGGCCACGTCCGAGGTCTTGAGCAAAGCCCATCTGCAGGCGCAGAACGCGGGGCAGAGGCCGGGCAGGAGGTAATTACCCCGGGGTAATTACCCCGGGGGGTAATTGCACCCGCACTGCCGGCAGCGAGGGAAACCGGGGCAAAACCCTGGGGTCGGGGAGGCTGCAGGGGTTTGGGGGCAGAAGAAGAGGGGCTGGGGAAGGCTCGGGGTTAGAGGTTGGCTTCACACAAAGGAGCGAGCGGCTGAAGACGGTTCACGCGGAGAGCCAATCACCGCGGCGGGCTGCCGATAAAAGGGCTGCCGATAAAAGAAGGGCTGGCGAGGCGGCCCTGGGAGCTCGCAGGAAACCGCTCCCGCTCCCCCGGCCCTGCAGCTGCGAGAAGGGGAGAGAAAGCAGGCAGCCATCGGGGCCGGCTGGACAGACCCACGCCCCGGGCTGCAACCGAGGCTCGGCATCGCCGCCAGGAGCCCAGGCTTATGGTGGGTCTGTGCCCGCGGGAACACCGGGCCGGGAGGGCAGGCGGGAGGCTCGGCGGGGACAACGATGGTCCCCGAGATGCGGGAGGCTCGGCGGGGACATCGATGGTCCCCGAGATGCGGGAGGCTCGGGGGGGGACA